>JAGWEN010001578.1:0-26861 GCA_018703685.1 Orius laevigatus
GGCTATGGTCGATCCTAAGGAGAGGCGTGAAGTGGTCAGCGTCGTTCTCCTCTGCATTTCCTGGTATGTGGTCAGCTCTTCGAATAATGTCGTCGGCAAGACAGTTCTCGGACAGTTTCCGTACCCGATGACTGTGACGATGGTCCAGCTGCTCAGCATCACCCTCTACTCTGGGCCCTTTTTTAATCTCTGGGGTGTTCGTAGGGCGAGCTCCTTTTCATGGAAATTCTATTTTAAATTCCTTGTACCGCTCGCCCTCGGCAAATTCATCGCCTCCGTCTTCACCCATGTGAGCATCTGGAAGGTCCCCGTCTCCTACGCTCACACAGGTAAATCCCTTATGACGTCACAACAGTTCTACCAACCTAATTCTCTTTTTTTACAGTAAAGGCAACAATGCCTCTCTTCACTGTCGTCTTATCGCGTGTTATACTTGGAGAAAAGCAAACGTTGCAGGTAATACTGGCTAGAATGCCACTTGAATAGCAGTGCTGAGCTCTACTGTTATTTCCTATAAACTAAACCAAATGACACAGCTCAATATGCCCGAGTGAGAAGAGTGCCCTCTTTACACAATTTAGGATTTTTTGGTGGCCCACTACACTTATGACCCTTAACAGGGGTGCCATACGCATTATGCCCCTTAACGGGGGTGCCATACGCATTATGACCCTTAACAGGGGTGCCATACGCATTATGACCATTAACAGGGGTGCCATACGCATTATGACCCTTAACGGGGCGGGTGCGAATTATGACCCTTAACGGGGGCATTATGACCCTTACCGAGGGACATTATGACCCTTAATGGGGGGGCATGCTCATTACGACCCTTAACCGGGGTGCCATACGCATTACGAACCTTAACCGGGGTGCCATACGCATTATGCCCCTTAACGGGGGTGCCATACGCATTATGACCCTTAACGGGGGTGCCATACGCATTATGACCCTTAACAGGGGTGCCATACGCATTATGACCCTTAACAGGGGTGCCATACGCATTATGACCCTTAACAGGGGTGCCATACGCATTATGACCCTTAACAGGGGTGCCATACGCATTATGACCCTTAACAAGGGTGCCATACGCATTATGACCCTTAACAGGGGTGCCATACGCATTATGACCCTTAACAGGGGTGCCATACGCATTATGACCCTTAACAGGGGTGCCATACGCATTATGACCCTTAACAGGGGTGCCATACACATTATGACCCTTAATAGGGGAGCCATACGCATTATGACCCTTAACGAGGGGAGGTGCCATACGCATTATGCCCCTTAACGGGGTGCCATACGCATTATGACCCTTAACGGGGGAGGGGGGGTGCGAATTATGACCCTTACCGAGGGACATTATGACCCTTAACAGGGGTGCCATACGCATTACGACCCGTAACCGGGGTGCCATACGCATTATGACCCTTATTGCCATACGCATTACGACCCTTAACCGGGGTGCCATACGCATTACGACCCTTAACCGGGGTGCCATACGCATTACGACCTTTAACCGGGGTGCCATACACGTTACGACCCTTAAATTTGGTGCCATACGCATTATGACCCTTAACCGGAGTACCATACGCGTTATGACCCTTAACTGGAGTACCATACGAGTTATGACCCTTAACCGGGGTGCCATACGCGTTATGACCCTTAACCGGGGTACCATACGCGTTATGACCCTTAACTGGAGTACCATACGAGTTATGACCCTTAACCGGGGTGCCATACGCGTTATGACCCTTAACCGGGGTGCCATACGCGTTATGACCCTTAACCGGGGTGCCATACGCGTTATGACCCTTAACCGGGGTGCCATACGCGTAATGACCCTTAACCGGGGTGCCATACGCGTTATGACCCTTAACCGGGGTGCCATACGCGTTATGACCCTTAACCGGGGTGCCATACGCGTTATGACCCTTAACCGGGGTGCCATACGCGTTATGACCCTTAACCGGGGTGCCATACGCGTTATGACCCTTAACTGGGGTGCCATACACGTTATGACCCTTAACTGGGGTGCCATGCACGTTATGACCCTCCCCTGGTGTCACCATGCACGTTATGACCCTCCCCTGGTGTCACCATACACGTTATGACCCTCCCCTGGTGTCGCCATACGATTTATGACCCTTTCTTTGGTCATCACGCACTCTATGACGTCATCATACACTTTATGACCCTATCTTTGGTCATCACGCACTTTATGACCCTTCAATATGGTCATCATCCACTTTAAGACCCTTCGGCTACACTATGAATTTTTTTTTTTTTTTTTTTTTTTTTTAGGTTTACTTGTCATTAGTTCCCATCGTTCTGGGCGTTATCATCGCCACAATGACCGAACTTAGTTTCGACATGGTCGGTTTGCTGAGCGCTCTTGCAGCCACTTTGCAGTACTCGCTTCAGAATATATTCTCAAAAAAGGTAGAGTATGGCCAAGATGAGTCGAACAATATGTTTAACTTGGTTTTAGGTTTTGAAAGACACGGGGGTCCATCATCTGCGACTTTTACAAGTTTTGGGCCGACTTTCATTTCTTTTGTTTATCCCAGTTTGGGTTTTCTTCGACCTTGGGCATCTCATGAAGGAATCGTCGCTCATCGGTCGGGGATACATTTTGCCCCTTTTGCTCACCGACGGATTTTTAAATTGGCTTCAGAACATTTTAGCATTCAGCGTCATGTCGATGGTCAGCTCCCTCACCTACGGCGTAGCGTCCGCCTCAAAGCGACTTTTCGTCATCGCAATCTCGCTTTTTATCCTCGGCAACCCGGTCACATCGACAAACATTTTAGGAATGACGCTCGCCGTTTTGGGTGTCCTAGCCTACAATAAGGTAACAAAAAATATCAACCCCGGTGTCATCCAACTTTTATTCGCAGGCCAAACTTGACGCCAGAAAAGCCGAAAAGTCGCAACCGCTCCTACCAACCGTCAATTCGTCCAAAGACTCAAATGGACATATCAACGGCTTCATTAGCAACAAATTCTCATATTTCGTCTAGACAGTATTAATCATTAAATAGTGCATTTTATCCAAATTACTTAAATAAAGCCATCACGACATGGTTTTGTGATACAAAATTTTCTTTTTTACATGTTATGTATATAAAAAATTTGATTTGAACAATATATATTGTAAATATTACAATTATTGTACATAAAATAAAATATTTATTATGAGAATTGTTTATAAAGCCTAAAATAAAATGTCGAGAGGGAAGTTTCAAAGTCGTCTCTTGGATTTGAGTCGCCGAGGCAGAAGATGGAGCAGCATTTAGGCCTGAAATCAATTTTTTATTATATTGGGGTCGACTGGATTTTGTTATAATGAAGCCAAGGATGTCATATTTAAAGTTAGTTTAAGAAAAAATCCGCTAGATGTCTCCCTGGGCTTCTGTTATCAGTTATTTTAGGTTATTAGATAAGAAGCGATCATTTTTTTTGAAACGGTTATTATTCAAGGAAGAGTTTTTAACCCCCATTTGTTTCCGTCTTTATTCTTTTCGAGAAGTGCGGTTTTCTTCTTTTTCTCGGATTTTTCTCTTTCCCGAGGGAAGCAGTGCTTGAAATTCGATTCCTGGTCGATCTCGTGTTCGTCTTCGCTTCGGTTTATGTACCTGGGAAAGATTAGGTTATTGCGATATGGCAACCCCATGACGTCATCGCCACGGGATAATAATGCAATTTACCTGTGGCAATGGCAATAGAAAACGGCTTCTTCTTGCCCGGTACCGCTGTCTATACTGAAAATGAATAGATTTTAGAGGAGGGAGGAACTAGATCTTAGGATTTCGCATTCATCGAAATGCGACAACCTGTTTTTATATGTGCAACCCTGTACAGGGAAACGCACGAGGTCTCCGCCGTTCCAACTTTACTTACCTAATCTCGCTTGGTTTTCGCCCTAAAAAACCAAATATTGCTTGTATTAATTTAGAAAAGTCATCTTACTTGGTTTTTGGTTTTTAACGGAATGCAGACTCTCTTTGCTGGAGACCTGAAATATAAAAGGCAGTGAAGGAGGGAAATGAAGTTGAAATTCAACCAATGACGTCATCGGAATTGGTTCCGATGGATTTCGCCAACAAATGACGTGGTTGTTGCAGTCCGGCAACAAATGACGTCATCGGTAAGCAAAAATTCACCTCAGCGCATAAGCATCGGCAATTCGTCTCCGAACGGTTTTTCTCCCTGAAATAGAGCTCGTATTTTGTACAAAGTTGGCAATCGTGGAGCTCCTTTTCCGATAAAATAGGAACTAAAAAATTCTTAGTTTTTCTCGCCCATAAAAGTAGGCAATTTTTACTTTTATTGTAAAATTTCGCATTGTCGACGTCATCGATAACTTTTTTCCTGGTTATTTTGTCAGACAAGCACGTTTCGATTGAATGGTCGCTTATAATTGAAGAACTGAAGAAATAAATAAATAATACCGAGGTTGTTTGTTTTGTAAAGGTTTTTAATGCAGTGATTCAACAATGACGTCATTAGGCGGCCCTCAACAAAATGGCTACCATAATGACGTCATTGGAGCTCATAGCAGTTAAAAAAAATTACGCTTTGCTTTTCACTCTATTTGAGTCACCGCCTTCTTGATTTTTTCTAAAGCATTCATTCCTAAAACATCTTTTTTAAACGAAATTTTATTATTCCTTATATTTAAGAATGGCGTACCTGCATGAATAATTATTTTTCGAATGGCAAACAGGATGCTGGCGTATGATTTTCTCTTTTTTCGCTCTAGCCATGCCACTCTGGAAAACTAGAAATTGAGTTGGGTTGGTACAACTGATAGTTGGATTACCCGTGACGAAACGGTGGCCGGGATCGTGGTCGATTTTCCGGCTCCCACTTTTTGGACGCTTTCGACAATCGCGATTTTCGTCGAGACTTCTGCTTTCGGTGCGATAATGCCCTGAAAAATGTTGGTTTATCTCCATGGTGATGGTTGTGTCCGGGGATGTCTCGTTGTGAAGACAACTTGTGACGTGTCCACAGAACGTGTCTAACTCGACAATACAATTTGCGAGGTGTCGAATGCAACAACCTGTGAAGTCTCGAATGGGACGAGTCAAATGCGACAACCCGTGATGGGTATAATGAGACTACCCATAAAGTGTGGAATGCGACAGCCTGCACAATGTCTAATGCGACCTGTGCAATGTCGAATGCGACAATACAATGCCCAATACGACAACAAGTGCAATGCCGAATGCGACGACCTGTGAAGGGTCTAATGTGACCACCTGTGACGTGCCGAATGCGACAACAAGTGCAATGAATGCGAACACCTGTGCAATGTCAAATACGACAACCTGTACAATGCCCAATACGACAACCTGTGCAATGCCGAATGCGACAACCTGTGACGTGACGAACGCGACAACCTGTGACGTGACGAATGCGATAACATGTGACGTGTCGAATGCTACAACCTGTGACGAGCCGAATGCGACAGCCATTAAGTGTCGAATGCGACAACCCATAAGTGTCATACGCGAGAACCCGTGAGGTGTCGAATGCGACAACCCGTGAGGTGTCGAATGCGACAACCCGTGAGGTGTAGAATGCGACAACCTGGGCTTCTTTTGATTGCTCACCGGGAAAACTTTCGAAGGCGAAAAGAGGAGATCCATGTCTGCCGAGCTCTGCTTCGTCTTATATCCGCTTTGCGGAGAATTGAGAACTTCGGCCAAGTTCGAGAGGAAACCTGCCAGTTTGATCGGCTCAGTTTCGCTCGCCGGATATTGCAGGAGCTCCAGCGAGATCCGAGAAGTTTCAAGCTCGCGGTGAAGTTCCACCAGCGACCCTACATGCTTAAAAACCTAGAAATAATTAATTCATTAAAAAATAAAGTTATAACAGTCAAGAAACCTTCTCGAATCTAAACTGTTCGTTGAAAACGAGCGGGAATGTCGGCCCGACTTGTTTCGACATGTCCGAAACGCCGAAAAGTGTCATTTTTATAAAAACGCTCCCTTTTGGGCATAGCCAAACTCCAGGGCAGTTAACCTAAAAAAATGGGGTAAGAAAACAGGGTAAAGTGGGGGGGGGGACAATAGTGACGTAAAGGGGGGGGGGTAACTTTAAAAAGTTTACCACCCTTTGACTCCTAGGTGTACATACTGTTGAATAATTGGGGGCATTTCCCACCCTTCTGTAATAACGTTTTTCCCACACTTACAGAAAGAAGATCCAACAAAACGGTCACATTATAGACCTTGCTGTACATAACGTAAACCCTTCACATCCACTGTAAGAAAAAAAAACTACTAAAATAAAGAAAAAAATCGACTTTAACGATCAAACAGATGTTTTTTCCCCCTTTTTCTTTTATATCTCAAGAAAAGTAATTAATCGACCCGCTTCACATGTCACGAAGGCTCAAAATAGCATCGAGATTGGAATCGGAAACCTCCATGGGTGAAGTTGGCAACACTGTAACCAAACAACCTGTAACCTCCCGCGAAGGTTATAATCTATCAAAAACCGAGGAACAGCAAAACAAAAGACTGTAACGTTTAGTACGAAGAAAGAAACTCAATAAAAGACTATTATATTTAATATCTAGTAATTAAATAATGATTGAACCTTAAATTGAAAGGAAATATTGAAATAATTGTGAGTATTCGACATTTTTCTACGTTTTGTAGCAGACGATGATTAATTTAGTTACTTTCTCGATAGTTAATACCTTGATATTCCTAGAAATGATCATTTAAATACTAATGATCATCACCATAATCCTTTTAAATCACCATTTATTTCAAAAAGATCATCAAGTATCCCAAATTGCTACCAAAAGTGGGATTTTCTTCTCAATTGCCCTATCTGGCAACCCTGTTTTGGGCCCTTTTCGAGGAATGAGACCCTTTTTTTGCTTAGATTTGGACCAGTGTTGCCAAATAATGGGATTTTCTCCCCAATCGCACGATCTGGCAACACTGTTTTGGGCCCTTTTAAAGAAAAAAAAGACCCTTGTTTTGCTGGATTTGGACCAGTGATGCCAAATTAAGGAACTTCACCCCTTTTCGTCCTATCTGGCAACCCTGAATTGGGCCATTTTAAAGGAATAAGACCAATTTTTTGCTGGATTTGGACCAGTGTTGCCACCAAAAGGGATTTTCTCCCCGATCGCCCCATCTGTCAACCCTATTTTAGCCCCTTTTCAAGGAATAAGACCCTTTTTTGCTGGATTTTACCAGTGTTGCCAATTAGAGGAATTTTCGCCCTTTTCTGGCAACCCTGTTTTGGGCCATTTTGAAGGAATCGGACCCTTTTTTGCTGGCTTGGACCAGCGTTGCAATTTTCTCCCTTATTGCCCTAACTGGCAACCCTGTTTTGGGACATTTTGAAGGATTAAAACCCTTTTTTGCTGGATTGGGACGAGTGTTGCCAAATTAAGGGATTTTCCCCTTATTGCCCGATCTGGCAACCCTGTATTTTGCCTTTTTCAAGGAATGAGACCCATTCTAGTTGTTTTTTGGACCAGTGTTGCCAAATTAAGGAATTTTCCCTCTTATCGCCCTATCTGGCAACCTTGTTTTGGGCCCTTTTCAAGGTCTGAGACCATTTTTTGTTGGATTTGGACCAGTGTTGCCAAATGGAGGGATTTTCCCCATATTGCCCTATCTGGCAACCCTGTTTTGGACCATTTTGAAGGATTAAGACTTTTGCTGGATTTGGACCAGTGTTGCCAAATTAAGGATTTTTTCCCTTATTGCTCGGACTGGTAACCCTGTATTGGGCCATTTTGAAGGAATAAGACCCTTTTTTTTTGCTAGATTTGGACCAGTGTTGCCAAATAAAGGGATTTCCCCTTATTGCCTGATCTGGCAACCCTGTTTTGTGACATTTTGAGGGATTAAGACCTTTTTTGCTGGGTTTGGACCAGTGTTGCCAAATTAAGGATTTTTCCCCTTATTGCCTAACTGGCAACCCTGTTTTGGGACATTTTGAAGGATTAAAACCCTTTTTTGCTGGATTTGGACCAGTGTTGCCAAATGGAGGGATTTCCCCTTATTGCCCGATCTGGCAACCCTGTATTGGACCATTTTGAAGGAATGAGACCCTTTTTTGCTGGTTTTGTACCAGTCTTGCCAAATTAATGAATTTTCTCTTTTATCGCCCTATCTGGCAACCCTATTTTGGGCCCTTTTCATGGAAAAAGACCCTTTTTTCGCTGGTTTCGGACCAGTGTTGCCAAATTAAGGAATTTTCCCCCTTATTTCCCTATCTGGCAACCCTGTTTTTGGGCCCTTTTCAAGGAAAAAGACCTTTTTTTTGCTGGATTTGAACCAGTGTTGCCAAATTAAGGGATTTCCCCTTATTGCCTGATCTGGCAACCCTGTTTTGTGACATTTTGAAGGATTAAAACCCTTTTTTGCTGGATTTGGACCAGTGTTGCCAAATTAAGGATTTTTCCCCTTATTGCCTAACTGGTATCCCTGTTTTGGGACATTTTGAAGGATTAAAACCATTTTTTGCTGGATTTGGACCAGTGTTGCCAAATTAAGGATTTTTCCCCTTATTGCCTAACTGGCAACCCTGTTTTGGGACATTTTGAAGGATTAAAACCCTTTTTTGCTGGATTGGGACGAGTGTTGCCAAATTAAGGGAGTTTCCCCTTATTGTCCGATCTGGCAACCCTGTATTTTGCCTTTTTCAAGGAAGGAGACCCATTCTAGTTTTTTTTTGGACCAGTGTCGCCAAATTAAGGGATTTTCCCTCTTATCGCCCTATCTGGCAACCTTGTTTTGGACCCTTTTCAAGGTCTGAGACCATTTTTTGTTGGATTTGGACCAGTGTTGCCAAATGGAGGGATTTTCCCCATATTGCCCTATCTGGCAACCCTGTTTTGGACCATTTGAAGGATTAAGACTTTTGCTGGATTTGGACCAGTGTTGCCAAATTAAGGATTTTTTCCCTTATTGCTCGGACTGGTAACCCTGTATTGGGCCATTTTGAAGGAATAAGACCCTTTTTTTTGCTAGATTTGGACCAGTGTTGCCAAATAAAGGGATTTCCCCTTATTGCCTGATCTGGCAACCCTGTTTTGTGACATTTTGAGGGATTAAGACCTTTTTTGCTGGGTTTGGACCAGTGTTGCCAAATTAAGGATTTTTCCCCTTATTGCCTAACTGGCAACCCTGTTTTGGGACATTTTGAAGGATTAAAACCCTTTTTTGCTGGATTTGGACCAGTGTTGCCAAATTAAAGGGATTTTCCCCTTATTGCCTGATCTGGCAACCCTGTTTTGGGACATTTTGAGGATTAAAACCTTTTTTGCTGGGTTTGGACCAGTGTTGCCAAATTAAGGATTTTCTCCCCTTATTGCCTAACTGGCAACCCTGTTTTGGACCATTTTGAAGGAATAAAGACCCTTTTTTGCTGATTTGGACCAGTGTTGCCAAATTAAGGAATTTCCCCTTATTGCCCAATCTGGCAACCCTGTATTGGACCATTTTGTAGGAATGAGACCCTTTTTTGCTGGTTTTGTACCAGTCTTGCCAAATTAATGAATTTTCCCTCTAATCGCCCTATCTGGCAACCCTGTTTTGGACCATTTTGAATGATTAAGACCTTTTATTTTGCTGGATTTGGACCAATGTTGCCACAAGAAAGGATTTTCACCCCACTCGCCCCATCTGGCAACCCTGTTTTGGCCCATTTTGAAGTTAATATCGGATAAAAATTTCTAGCGGTGAAAGATGGCGCAAACGAGCCCTCCACTCCAGACGCAGTTGGTGGAACGTGAGAGCATCTACCAGTGGGTGTCGGAGCTCTCGAATTCGTCGACGCGTGAAAACGCTTTGCTTCAGCTGAGTAAAAAGCGAGAAGTGGTCCCCGATTTGGCGCCGATGCTCTGGCACTCTTTTGGGACGACCGCCGCTCTTCTTCAGGAGATCATCAACATCTATCCGGTGATAAACCCGCCGACGTTGACCGCGCATCAAAGCAACCGCGTCTGCAACGCTTTAGCGCTTCTCCAATGCGTCGCCTCCCATCCTGAAACGCGTAGCGCTTTCCTCCAAGCGCACATTCCGCTTTTCCTTTACCCGTTCCTCCACACCGTCTCCAAAACGAGGCCTTTCGAGTATCTTCGCCTTACGTCGCTCGGCGTCATCGGCGCTCTCGTCAAAACCGACGAGCAGGAAGTCATCACTTTCTTGCTCACCACTGAAATCATCCCGCTTTGCCTTCGCATCATGGAATCTGGATCGGAACTCTCGAAAACCGTCGCGACCTTTATTCTTCAGAAAATACTCTTAGACGATTCTGGTCTCAATTATATTTGCCAGACTTATGACCATAACCGGAGGGATGGAGGGTCATAACCGGTGGGATGAGGGGTCATAACCGGTGGGATGGAGGGTCATAACCGGAGGGGATGGAGGGTCATAACCGGAGGGGATGGAGGGTCATAACCGGAGGGGTGGAGGGTCATAACCGGAGGGGTGGAGGGTCATAACCGGAGGGGTGGAGGGGTCATAACCGGAGGGGTGGAGGGTCATAACCGGTGGGGTGGAGGGTCATAATCGGCGGGATGGAGGGTCATAATCTGTGGGATGAAGTGTCATAAATTTTTTTTTGACGAATGGTCCTAATTTTTAGGAAAGGGGTCATAATTTGTGGGATAGGGTCATAACCGGTAGGAGAGGGACATAATTTTGTGGAAAGGGTTCGTAATTTTGTGGCCAAGGGTCATAAGTTTTCTTATTCCAACAAAAATGACCCTTTACCCACAATGGTGACCCTTGGACACATTATGACCCTTTATCCACGATTGTTGATCAGTAGTCACATTATAACCCTTCATCCTATTTGATCCTGTGTCTACAATATGACACTTCACCCTATGGCACCTTTCCCACAATCGTAATCCTTTGACACATTATGACCCTTCACCCAATGACCCTTTACCCACCATTGTGACCCAATGACCCTTTATCCGAAATTATGACCCTTTGTCCCTCAATTACGACCCTTTATTTTGCCCACAATTACGACCCTTTGTCCCACAATTACGACCCTTTACCCACAATTGCGTCACTTAGTCCCCAAATTACGACCCTTGGACCTACATTATGACCCTGTGCCCTAACACTAATTATGGCCCTTTGCCACAAAATTATGACCTTTTCCAACAAAATTATGACCCCTTTCCACAGATTATGACTCCTTTCCACAAAATTATGACCTTCGTCACAAAGGGTCATAATGTGGTGATAAATGAGCACAATCTTGCGTTAAGGGTCATAATGTTTTGACAAATCATCTTAAATAAACTACTGATTTATGTCTTCTCCAGGGAAAAATGGTTCTTTCGTTAGTGAAGGACCCGTCACCAAGACTACTAAAGCACGTAGTTCGTTGCTACCTCCGCCTCTCGGACAACCCTCGGTAAATATCGACAATTAGCAAAAAGGTCGTTTTCTCAGCTCGACGTGGACCGATCGACTTGAAATTTTCAGGGCTTTTTCTTTCATTATTATCCAAGTCCTATGCAAAATTTGAAGCATTTCGGTCCCGAGGGAGCCAAGGAATCGCCCTTTAATCATTTCGTGTCGTTTCAGGGCTCGAGAAGCGCTTAGGCAGTGCCTACCAGATCAGTTGAGGGACTCGACATTCTCGCCGTGCCTCCAAGAAGACAAATCGACCAAACATTGGCTCGCTCAGCTTCTAAAGAACCTCGAAGCCGGCCTCCCTCTCGCTATGTCGCCCTTACAACAATCCATGTAAATTAAATTTATCATTTTCACAAATACAATGAAATTTTCTTATCGCTTATTGTTTCTCTATAATTCCCACATGTATTTGCTTGTAAGAAAGGTTAAAAACAGGCTGAAAAGGGTCTTTTCTTGCCAAAAAGGGTCTTTTCTTGTTAAAAAGGGTCTTTTCTTGTTAAAAAGGGTCTTTTCTTGTTAAAAAGGGTCAAAATCGAGCTAAAAAGGGTCTAATCTAGCTAAAAAGGGTCTTTTCTTGTTAAAAAGGGTCTTTTCTTGTCAAAAAAGGGTCAAAATCTAGCTATAAAGGGTCTTTTCTTATTAAAAAAGGGTCAAAATCGAGCTAAAAAGGGTCTTTTCTTATTATGAAGGGTCAAAATCTAGATTAAAAGGGTCTTTTCTTGTAGGAAAGGGTCAAAATCTAGCTTAAAAGCGTCTTTTTCTTGTCGAATTCTACCTGAAAAGGTTAATTTCTTGCTAAAAAGGGTCAAAATTTAGCTGAAAAGGGTTAAAAATATAGCTAAAAGGGGTCTTTTCTTGTAGGAGAGAGTCAAAATCTTGCTAAAAATGGTCATTTATGTCGAAATCTAGCTGAAAAGGGTATTTTCTTGCTAAAAAAGGGTCAAAATCTAGCTAAAAAAGGTCTTTTAAGTAGGAAAGGGTCAAAATCTAGCTTAAAAGGGTCTCTCTTGTCGAATTCTAGTTGAAAAGGGGTCTCTTTTCTTGTAGGAGAGGGTCAAAATCTAGATAAAAAGGGTCATTTTATGTCGAAATTTAGGTCTTTTCTTGAAAAGGTTAAAAATCTAGCTAAAAAGGGTCTTTTCTTGTAAAAAAAAAGTTAAAATATAGCTTAAAAGGGTTAATTTATAGCTAAAAAAAGGTCTTTTCATGTTAAAATCTAGCTGAAAAGAGTCTTTTCTTATCCTAAAAGGGACTTTCCTTGTCAGAAAAGGTCAAAATCCTAACTAAAAGGGTATTTTCTTATTAAAAAGGGTCAAAATCTGGCTAAAAAGGGTCTTATCTTGTAGAAATCTAGCTAAAAAGGGTCTTTTCTTGTCCAAAAATGGTCTTTCCTCTTCAAAATCTGACAGAAAAACGACTTTCCTCGTCACAAAGGGTCTAAGTCTAGCCGAAAAGGTTGAAAATCAGTGTGAAAAGGGTCAAATCTGGCTGAAAAATGACTTATCATATAAAAAAATCCGCTAAAAGGTACAAATTTAGACTGAAAAGGGTTGTCGTCCTGGAAATGCGTAAAAAAGGCCAATACGCCCAATGCGTGTTGCGTTTAAATCATTTGAAAATTGCGTAAAATCACGCATAATGCGTACCACGTGGTCACCCTTGTCAAAAGCCGCAGATACACCTGTTGAGCTTAGCGCACGATCATGGGAATTTCCACAGAACTGACTCACCGCCGTTAAATTCACTAAAATTTAATAAAAAAATATACGATTCCTTAAGGGAAGCCGAACGCGTGGAAATTAACGGTTTCATGGTTAAGGTTAAGTTAGGAAAACACGATATAACGTTAAAAAACAGTGTTGCCAGTGACTTGAAAAAAAACCGTTAAAAACAGTGTTGCCAGTGACCTTGTATGAGACAACCTGCGTGTTGTGGCTAAACTGTCTTTTCTATGAATAAAAATAAAACGGTGAAAATGTGATTTTTATTGAGTTGACGTTTACTTTCCTTTTCCACATTTGCTGAAGTAGTCAATCTGAAGAAAAAGGTTAGGAAAGGTTGCCACATTGGAGAAACCAAGGTCGGTGCAGTGACGTCACTGCGACAACCTGAACTACTTACCAACTCTCCAACTTCTTTTTTAAGCTTCTCGCTAAAGTTGTGCATCCCAACGGCTATTCTGTCCGCATGATATTTGGCGTAGGTGAGCTGCCATTTGAGGAACCAGTTGAATTTCGCGAGTCCATATTTGACTTTGTAGCTCTGCTCTGCTATCTCGGTTTTCACTTTGTAGTTGACGTTCGCGACCGCGGTTTCTGCCGCAGTGTTCAGCTTACATTTGAGATCTTTAAGGTCGCTTTTGAGATTCTCCATGGCGACAGCGTTCTTCTCCTTTCTGTGCTTTGCATTCTGCTGGTAGTTCTCCAGCGCACATTTCGCCTGCACGACCGCTTTCTCTTTATGATACTGCAAAGCTGCCGCCGCCTTCTCTTTCTGATACTGAAGACTCTTTTCCAAATTCTCCAACCCGCATTTCGTACTTTCGGCAACTTTTTCGGCCTCGTGGCGCACATTCTCGGCCACTTTGTCCGCCTGGTATTTCAAATTTTGCTCCAAATTTTCAATCTTGCATTTCACATCTTGGACAGCGCCTGTCAACGTCGTTTTCGCTTTATCTTTCTGATAAACGACATTTTTGGAAAGCTCGTTTATATGATATTTTGTGTTTTCGACCGCTTCGTTGAGTTTACAGGCGGCTTTTTCTTTTTGATATTTCAAATTGTCTTCCAACGCTTCCAAATTGCATTTTGTGCTCTGTAGCGCTTTGTCTTTCTGATACTGCAGTGAGGCAGCCACTTTTTCCGTTTGGTGGGCGACGTTTTGCTCTAAGTTTTCCAACGAACATTTGGCATTTTTGACAGCCTCGGTGATGACGTGGGTTGCTTTGTCTTTTTGATATTTCAAATTGTCTTCTAACGCTTCCAAATTGCATTTTGTGCTTTGGAGGACTTTGTCTTTCTGGTGCTGGAGATTGGCGGCCGCCTGGTCTTTGGCATGCTTCAGATTTTGGGCGACATTTTCGATCTCGCATTGCGTCTTCTCCGCTGCGCGGTTCCAATGGCATCTTCCCTGCTCCAAAAGGTTGACCAGCTTGCTCCGATCGCATGATGCTTGCGTTTGCGTACATGGTTGCTGCATTTGCTGGTAATAAGGCACCACTTGGTGCTGCTGAACTGGAACTTGCTGCTGTATCTGTTGCTGTTGCTGTTGCTGCTGCTGATATCCAGGAGGAGGTTGGTAGTACTGACACGGGCATTTCTGCTCGCACTTCCCGCACAGCATGGGCGACGGTGGTTTGGGACATTTCGTCGAAAAACTAGCGACGCTTTCATTTTTGATGATGTTCAAAAGGCTTTCTTCCCAGGAGCTTTCAAAAAGACCTTTTGTCGGCTTCAAAAATGGTAACGCCTTCCACCAATGACGACATCCTGAGTGGTAAGTCCTGGATGCGACAACCTCTTCGTTTTTGGGAACCCTGAACTTTATGGTGACGTATTTCCGATAGTATTCTTTTTTGACGTTAGGGTAGTAGGTTTCGAACTTTCGAGTTGCGCACAACGCGTCATCTTTGTTTTTGTAGTCGCAGTTCCTATTTGGGGAGCAGATGTCGATTTGGGTCCCTTTATCTTTGGTTTTTGAGCAGACTGTGATGTTCGTGCATGTTTTTTTGCTGTCCGGATTGTCTTTGGGGAGTTTAAAGTTGACTTGCGGGCAGCAGAATTCGTCAATGACTTCCTTTCTGCAGATTTTCTTCGGCTGAACTTTTTTGATGATGGGATGTCTTGGATAGACGACCGGTGTCCGGCTTATGTATCGGACTGAATTGTACATACCGCAGGGCTCTCTTTCTTTATGGCAAACTTTAAAGTCGAGACAGCGGCATTTGTACATGCCGTCGTATATGGTGTTGCAGAGTTTGATGCTTCTGCAGTCGCACCGTTCGAACACCGATGAGTCGCAGACTTTTTTTTCGTGGGTGCGGTAAAAGTCGAAGTTCACGCACTTCCCGTGGTAGTATTCGTCGGTCTCGTTGAAAGGCAATTTGCGCATACGGCGGTACTCACGGATCGTGTCCTCGCATGTGAATTTCTTCAAGATCGGGTGCCTGTAGCATTCTTCCGAGTTCAACTGCGGATAAAGAATACCATTAGACACTAAAAGCGTTCCAGCTCGCTGCATGAACCCCGATTTTTACTTTGAACGTCCATAACTTCTATAATAATTGACCGATTTACTTAATATTTATATCGTTGGAAAGCTCTTTTAATGGCCTATAAAAAAGTACTTAACGCATAAATTCGCTGGGCCGCTCCTTCACCTCAAAAATGGGATCAAAGTTAAAAAACAGAAATTCAACTTAAAACTTCCATAACTTCTATAATGTTTGACCTATTTACTCAAAATTTATATCGTTGGAAAGCTCTATTAAAGGCCTACAAAAAAGTACTTTGTGCATAATTTCGCCAGATTGCTCCTTCGCCCTCAAAGATGGACTGAAAAGTCAAAAACTCGAGATTGAACTAAAAACGTCCATAACTTCTATAATATTTGACCGATTTACTTAATATTTATACCGTTGGAAAGCTCTTTTTAAGGACTACAAAAAAGCACTTAGCGCATAAATTCGCTGGGCAGCTCCTTCACCCTCAAAAACGGGATCAAAGGTAAAGAAAGCTAAGGACGTCACCGAAACCCACCTTCTAACTAATGCGACATCCTGTATCTTGGGTTCCCCTTTTTACCTTCGACGACGCACAAAGAGAACGGACGCTTTCGAAAAGATTCAAATTCTTCCGGAAGCTAAAACCCGAAATCCTGGCGAGCATAGCAGAAAGATGGAATATCACATTTTTTTAAAAATTTTCAAATTTCATTTTTTTCTTGTTCTTGCCAAATTTTTTCCATGTGTTCATAAAAGCCAAATGTAAGAAGAATTTATTAAAAAAGGTCTTTGCAATGCTTCGAGTCCTGGCGAAAGCACTGACGAGACACCTCGAACGATATCCTGAGCGTGGTTTGTGCACTTTGGTAAGTTTTTGATGGAAATTACCTTCCCGAAATGATAACCTTAACGGCCCTCGAGGACAGGAAGATCCTGTGGGAATATTATACTCAAATCGCACTGTAATTAGCACGATGAATATGATGGCCTCAATAAAAACCCTATAAAACCATTAATTTTCGATTTATCGCCAAAATAACTACCTGCCTGGGCAATATTATACTCAAATCGCAGTGTAATTCGTACGACGAATCTGATGGTTTCAATTGAAAAATTCTAGGTCCACTACTTCTCGAGTTATAGCCGTTTTCTTTCGACCTTTAAGGTTAGGAAGGTTATTATTCGACCTAAGGTTATCTTCATTTTCAGACGGAATGGGGCAACGAATGCGACAAAGAGAAGCTACTCCACGCTCTGACGCCACAACTCGAAAAGCATTTACTTCTCAAAGACGATCTCTTTGTCGAGTTTTCCGACTCGTTAAAAAAAGAGACGGAAAGCACCAAAAATGAAGAAAAGAAAGAATTTCAAAATGCAAAAGGCGGGAAAACGTTAAAGGAGGTTATAAAAGGTTTGGACACAAGGAAAGCTAAAATTGACAAACAACCAAAGAGGATCCCAGAAAGTTTGTTGAAAAGGGCCGAACTCCTGGAAAAAAGGAGGAACGAAGCGAATGCGCTTTTGGAGATTCTCGCCAGGCGTGAAAAGCTGAGAAGAAATAAGTTGGAAACCTCATTGAAACCTCCCAGAGTGGAAGGAACCCGGAAGAACGAAATGGTCGTCAAAATAACCAAAGATTCGCTCGAACTTTGCCCGAAAACTGCTCGAAAAGTGTTTCCTGGAGAAAAAGACCCTATCCGGATACAAAACGAGATCAAAGCGAAATCGTCAAGTTTGACCGATAAGATTTACGATCTCGGTGCCAGGATCGACAAAGAGATCAAAGCGATGGTAAAGCGGTTACGAGGTGAAAAACCGTAAACGGTTCTTTTAGCTCATAGCATGGGTAGAAAAGAACGACTCCGAAATGAAATTGATCGAAATCGACGAGCTAGAGAACGAAATTCGAAAAAACACCTCGGAATCTCTCAACAAATTTATGAACGACCGAAAACCAAAAGTACATAAAAAAAAGCATGGCATACTGCAAAATGGGGGGCAACAATATATATATATATATATATAATATATATATATATATATATAATATATATATATATATATATATATATTATATATATATAGTATATATATATATATATATATCCCTTGGGTTTTGCAGTGGTTTAGAGTGGATTTTCCTTATTTTAAATGGTTTTAACGCCCTAAAAATTGATTTTTGTTGGTGCAGAAGAAACGTGGATCCCTGAACGCTAACCGTCAGGAAAAGTGTCGTCCATGGGTGGAAAAACGTGAGGACAATTGCGGGAGAGCGGCACAAGAAAAATGCGCCGCCAACGCTACAAAAATCTCTCCCGTAAGAACCAGTCAGGTTATAGTTTCGTGGAGGTTATTTTGCAACCGAAAACTTAAAAGTTTTGTTTTCAGGCCAAGGTGAACATTATGAACAAAAAGAAGGCAAACAGGACCGAAAGCAGTGCAAAGACTCAATAAAAAATTTGAAAAATCAATTATTTTGAGGGCGCCCCTCCGATATTTGGGAATCCGTTAGACTAAAAACACGTGGGAAACGAAATGAACGTACTAAAAGTAGCAAATTATTGTATTTACACACATAATATTAATAATATAAATTATTTTAAGTAAAATTGTATTAAATTAAAACATTGGATTAGAAGAGGTCTTGTTAATTATAGTTTTATCACAGACAAGATCACTTAAACATTATTTTTCTTGCAAGGTTCCTTTTTAGAATATATTTGGATTTCTTGTGGAGAAGAAGAGAAAAACGTTTATTTTTTTATTTTGGTTTATTTGTGGGTTTTCATGTGACGTTTAAGTTTGTATATTTGGTTGGAGGAGTAGGAGCAGTCGGGGCAGTAATGGAGTTTGTCGCCTTCGAGATCCGCGTGGGTTAAAGCGTGAGTTCTGAAGTCGGGGAGGGAGTGAGCCCTGTGGTCGCAGTATTTGCAGATGAGGTTCCTCATGTGGGTTTTTATGTGGACTTTGAGGTTCCACGCTTTGGAGAAGGCGTGGCTGCAGTGTGGGCATGGGTAGGGACGTTCTCCCGTGTGTGTACGCATGTGGACTTTCAGTTTGCCGGCCTGGTCGCAGTTGTAGCTGCAGAACTCGCACGAGTATGGCTTCTCGCCGTGGGTTTTCATGTGCGCCTTTAATTTCGCAGGCGTCGGGAATATCTGGCGGCAAACGTGGCAGCTATTCGGCGCATGCGACTGGACATGACTCATAAAATTCGCTTCCCTATTGGTCGCAAACTCGCATTCGTCGCAGTTAAAAGCCTTCTTTCCAGAATGTGTCTTCATATGACGTTTCAGCTTGCTGGGAACTGGGAAAGTGTATTCGCAATATTCGCACGGATATCGGCTTTTCTTGGGATCGACTTTTTTCACCTCGATAGAACACTCGTGCGACATTAGCTGGACGTTGTCCGGAAAAGTTGTGTTGCAGTCGAAACAGACATACGAAAACGGTATCTCCGGATACGTCATTTCATCCTCTTCGACGCCATTTTTCTCCTCGTTGTTATTCTCCATTTCTGTTCCAGCAGAAGACATCGCAGGAGCAAAACCAAACCTAAAAACAACATAAAATGCATTCGATTACGTCACTCTAGTATCACAAGTATGCTAAGTTTCTACTTTGACCATCAATATCTTCCAAACGGCTGGTCCGAATTGGACAAAACATTAACGGATTTTTAGGAAATTTAACGAGCTTTAATTTTGTACTAAGTGATCAAGTCACTAAAACGCGTATTTTTGGAGATATAAGCCAAAAACTGACAGAAACATTTCTGACAGAAAACCTCAGAATTGTAATGAGCGACGCAACATAAAATAAGATGAAAGTTATAACTTTATTTGGACTTTTTGGCTATATATTTCGCTTTTTTCGTGTTAAAATCTCATGGTGCAACTAAATGACTCGTTTTTTTGTCTAGGAATTGGTTGAGACGTCATTTCCGAGGCAGTTGTGCCAACGTAACGCCCTCAATGAACTTCACCGTCCGTTTTTATGGTTTCCTTATAGTTTGACACACTTAGAAAGAGTGCCAACCAGATTACATACCCGTTGGCCTTGAAACGTGTCAAGGACGATTATCACGATTCTTTCTTTTTCCATCGATTTAATTATTAGAAAATAGTCATTTGAAAAGAAGTTAAGTACGCCCGAAAAATTTAATAAAGGGCAATATTAAAAATCGATAAAAAACCAAATAAAAAAAGGGGGGCGAAAAAAAGTGTACAAAATTAAAAAAAAAATAAATAAAAATAAAATAAAAAATTCACAGTCCAATTAAGGTGAGAATTCACCCCAAAATTGTGAATTCACAGTCCAGTTAAGGTGCAAATTCACAACAGTTTGAGAATTCACACTTTGGACGAGAATTCGTGAATTCACAGTCCACTTTAAAATGAGAATTCGTGAATTCACAGTCCACTTAAAAATGAGAATTCGTGAATTCACAGTCCACTTTAAAATGAGAATTCGTGAATTCACAGTCCAGTAAAAAAATGGGAATTTGTGAATTCACAGTCCACTTAAAAATGAGAATTCGTGAATTCACAGTCCACTTTAAAATGAGAATTCGTGAATTCACAGTCCAGTAAAAAAATGGGAATTTGTGAATTCACAGTCCACTTAAAAATGAGAATTCGTGAATTCACAGTCCATTTAAGTTGCGAATCGGTGAATTCACAGTTCGGTCAGAAATGAGAATTTGTGAATTCAATCCACTTTAAAATAGGAGAATTTGTGAATTCACAGTCCACTTCAATATGAGAATTCGTGAATTCACAGCCCACTTAAAAAAAAAAATAAAAAAAATGAGGATTTGTGAATTCACAGTCCACTTAAAAATGAGAATTCGTGAATTCACAGTCCACTAAAAAAATGAGAATTCGTGAATTCACAGTCCAGTTAAGTTGCGAATTCGTGAATTCACAGTCCAGTTAAAAATGTGAATTTACGAATTCACAGTTCAGTTAGAACGAGAATTTGTGAATTCACAGTTCGGTCAGAAATGAGAATTTGTGAATTCAATCCACTTAAAAAAAAGGAGAATTCGTGAATTCACAGTCCAGTTAAGTTGTGAATTCGTGAATTCACAGTCCGCTTAAAAATGAGAATTCGTGAATTCACGGTCCACTTCAATATGAGGATTCGTGAATTCACAGCCCACTTAAAAATGAGAATTCGTGAATTCACAGTCCATTTAAGTTGCGAATCCGTGAATTCACAGTTCGGTCAGAAATGAGAATTCAATCCACTTTAAAATAGGAGAATTTGTGAATTCACAGTCCACGTCAATATGAGAATTCGTGAATTCACAGTCCACTAAAAAATGAGAATTCGTGAATTCACAGTCCACTTAAAAATGAGAATTCGTGAATTCACAGTCCACTTAAAAATGAGAATTTGCGAATTCACAGTCCAGTTAAGGTGAGAATTCACTCCTAAGTTTTGAATTCACAGTTCAGTTAGAACGAGAATTTGTGAATTCACAGTTCGGTCAGAAATGAGAATTTGTGAATTCACAATCCACTTTAAAATGAGAATTTGTGAATTCAATCCACTTTAAAATAGGAGAATTTGTGAATTCAATCCACTTTAAAATAGGATAAATCGTGAATTCAATCCACTTTAAAATAGGAGAATTTGTGAATTCACAGTCCACTTTAAAATGAGAATTCGTGAATTCACAGTCCACTTAAAAAAAAAAGAGAAAAGAGATTTGTGAATTCACAGTCCAGTAAAAAATGGGAATTTATGAATTCACAGTCCACTTAAAAATGAGAATTCGTGAATTCACAGTCCACTTAAAAATGAGAATTCGTGAATTCACGGTCCACTTCAATATGAGGATTCGTGAATTCACAGCCCACTTAAAAATGAGAATTCGTGAATTCACAGTTCGGTCAGAAATGAGAATTTGTGAATTCAATCCACTTTAAAATAGGAGAATTTGTGAATTCACAGTCCACTTCAATATGAGAATTCGTGAATTCACAGTCCAGTTAAAAATGTGAATTTACGAATTCACAGTTCAGTTAGAACGAGAATTTGTGAATTCACAGTTCGGTCAGAAATGAGAATTTGTGAATTCAATCCACTTTAAAAAAGGAGAATTTGTGAATTCACGGTCCACTTCAATATGAGAATTCGTGAATTCACAGTCCACTTATAAATGAGAATTCGTGAATTCGCAGTCCACTTAAAATGAGAATTTGTGAATTCACAGTCCAGTTAAGGTGAGAATTCACTCCTAAGTTTTGAATTCACAGTACGGGTAATTCCCTCCTAAATTGTGAAAATTAGTAAAGAAAAATCTAAGAACACGAATACATACAAAATTATTTGTAATAGAATCTCTAAAAGTATGAATAAATCCGTATTCGTATGAATAAAAGTGGGTAAAAAACCAAAATAGTGGACCAAATCCAAAAGAAAGTAAAAACAAAAAAATGGATAAACAAAAACGAAAAAGTGGGTAAAAAAAAAAAAAGTGGATAAAAAAAGACAAATGAAGATGTTCCCAGTTATCTTGATGTTTACGGATGACCTAATTTCCATAGAAATCGCACTCACCTTTTATTTACGACGAAAACCTCGTTTTTCAAGCTTCCTCCTTCACTTTAATTCCTAATTTATAAATAAATAAATAAAACCGAGCTTAAAATCCATTAAAAAGACATCCCCAGCCTCCAGAAGCTCGAAAATAGAGTGAAAACACTCGAGAAAAATAAAAAGTAGGGCTTCGCGAGAGAAAATCTTCAAATCAGACCCTACTGTTATAATAAGAGAAGGTTATGTTTAAAAAATATCAAAAAAATAAATAATTTATTGTTTTTTATTTATATTTTTAGGTTATTACTATTTGTAGTACCTCTATTTGAAGAAAATGAAGGTTTTTTGTTTATAAATGATGATTTTGAAGTAATTTATTAAGTTTTGCTATGTTGGTGGAGTAAAACTTAAGTAGTGAACTCTAGCGTGGAGTTCGGTAAGCGTCGTTGCTAGGCGACGTTCGTGGCGTCCTCGTTTGTGGGAGCAGTTGATAGGTAGCGCTTGTGTCGCTTTTCAACTATAACCTTATTGTAACCTTTTGAATCGTGCCACGATTCGGGAAGTCCTTTCACTTTTTTATGTTATTTTTAAGGAAATTGTTTATTGTTTGTGGTACACGTTTGCTGATTCGTGAGAGACATAATTGGGGTACGAAGAAGAAACATAGAGATCTATTGGTGAGCTTGAATCCAGCGATGGCAGATCCTAAAGCTGAAGAAATCCTGGCGCCCCTGAGGGCTGCTGTTAAATCACAGGTAAAGTTCGATTTTTTACATCAAAATTGGCAGCTGGAAGTGTCCTAAAGGGTCATATTTGCGCCTGAAAGGGTCATAGTCTTCCCTGTGACGTCAGAAGTGGTATAAAAGTCGTTTTTTTGTTTGTTTCAGGGTGACATCGTAAAAAAGCTGAAAGCCGATGGAGCATCGGAGATCGACGTGAAAAGAGCGGTCGCCGAGCTGAAAACTCGGAAGAAAGTTTTGGAAGACAAAGAGCTCTCATTGGCTCCGCAGGCGGCGAAATTCGACCGCGCGAAAATGGAAGATTTGCTCAAAAGGCGATTTTTCTTCGACCAATCGTTTGCGATCTATGGAGGAGTCACTGGCCAGTTCGACTATGGACCGATGGGATGCGCTTTGAAGACCAACCTGCTTAACCAATGGAGGAACTTTTTCGTCATCGAAGAGAATATGAGCGAAGTCGAATGCTCTATTTTGACTCCGGAGCCTGTTTTAAAGTATGTCCTAACTTTAGGATCGTTTTTGAGGGTGAAGGAGCGGTCTAGCAAGTTTATGCGCTAAGTACTTTTTTGTAGCCCTTTAAAAGAGCTTTCCAACAATATAAATTTTATGTAAATCGGTCCAATAATATAGAAGTTATGGACATTTTAGTTAAATTTTGGTTTTTTACTGTTAATCCCATTTTTGGGGGTGAAGGAGCAGCCTAGCGAATTTATACCTTAAGTACTTTTTTATAGGCCTTTAAATGAGCTTTCCAACGATATAAGTTTTAAGTAAATCGGTCAAATATTATAGAAGTTAGGACGTTTTAAGTTAAATTTCGGTTTTTACCTTTGATCCCATTTTTGAGGGTGAAGGAGCAGCCTAGCGAATTTATACCCTAAGTACTCTTTTGTAGGCCTTTAAAAGAGCTTTCCAACGATATAAGTTTTAAGTAAATCGGTCAAATATTATAGAAGTTATGGACGTTTTAAGTTAAATTTCGGTTTTTACCTTTGATCCCATTTTTGAGGGTGAAGGAGCAGCCTAGCGAATTTATACCCTAAGTACTCTTTTGTAGGCCTTTAAAAGAGCTTTCCAACTATATAAGTTTTAAGTAAATCGGTCAAATATTATGGAAGTTATGGACGTTTTAAGTTAAATTTTGGTTTTTACCTTTGATCCCATTTTTGAGGGTGAAGGAGCAGCCTAGCGAATTTATACCCTAAGTACTTTTTTATAGGCCTTTAAAAGAGCTTTCCAACGATATAAGTTTTAAGTAAATCGGTCAAATATTATAGAAGTTATGGACGTTTTAAGTTAAATTTCGGTTTTTACCTTTGATCCCATTTTTGGGGGTGAAGGAGCAGCCTAGCGAATTTATACCTTAAGTACTTTTTTATAGGCCTTATAAAGAGCTTTCCAACGATATAAGTTTTAAGTAAATCGGTCAAATATTATAGAAGTTATGGACGTTTTAAGTTAAATTTCGGTTTTGATCCCATTTTTGGGGGTGAAGGAGCAGCCTAGCGAATTTATACCCTTAGTACTTTTTTGTAGGCCTTTAAAAGAGCTTTCCAACGATATAAGTTTTAAGTAAATCGGTCAAATATTATGGAAGTTATGGACGTTTTAAGTTAAATTTTGGTTTTTACCTTTCATCCCATTTTTAAGGGTGAAGGAGCAGCCTAGAGAATTTATACCCTAAGTACTCTTTTGTAGCCCTTTAAAAGAGCTTTCCAACGATATAAGTTTTAAGTAAATCGGTCAAATATTATAGAAGTTATGGACGTTTTAAGTTAAATTTCGGTTTTTACCTTTGATCCCATTTTTGGGGGTGAAGGAGCAGCCTAGCGAATTTATACCCTAAGTACTTTTTTATAGGCCTTTAAAAGAGCTTTCCAACGATATAAGTTTTAAGTAAATCGGTCAAATATTATGGACGTTTTAAGTTAAATTTTGGTTTTTTTACCTTTGATCCCATTTTTGAGGGTGAAAAAGCAGCCTAGCAAATTTATACCTTAAGTACTTTTTTATAGGCCTTTAAAAGAGCTTTCCAACGATATAAGTTTTAAGTAAATCGGTCAAATATTATGGAAGTTATGGACGTTTTAAGTTAAATTTTGGTTTTTTACCTTTGATCCCATTTTTGAGGGTGAAGGAGCAGCCTAGCGAATTTATACCCTAAGTACTCTTTTGTAGGCCTTTATAAGAGCTTTCCAACGATATAAGTTTTAAGTAAATCGGTCAAATATTATAGAAGTTATGGACGTTTTAAGTTAAATTTCGGTTTTTACCTTTGATCCCATTTTTGGGGGTGAAGGAGCAGCCTAGCGAATTTATACCTTAAGTACTTTTTTACAGGCCTTATAAAGAGCTTTCCAACGATATAAGTTTTAAGTAAATCGGTCAAATATTATAGAAGTTATGGACGTTTTAAGTTAAATTTCGGTTTTTTACCTTTGATCCCATTTTTGAGGGTGAAGGAGCAGCCTAGCGAATTTATACCCTAAGTACTCTTTTGTAGGCCTTTAAAAGAGCTTTCCAACGATATAAGTTTTAAGTAAATCGGTCAAATATTATGGAAGTTATGGACGTTTTAAGTTAAATTTTGGTTTTTTACCTTTGATCCCATTTTTGAGGGTGAAGGAGCAGCCTAGCGAATTTATACCCTAAGTACTTTTTTGTAGGCCTTTAAAAGAGCTTTCCAACGATATAAGTTTTAAGTAAATCGGTCAAATATTATAGAAGTTATGGACGTTTTAAGTTAAATTTCGGTTTTTACCTTTGATCCCATTTTTGGGGGTGAAGGAGCAGCCTAGCGAATTTATACCCTAAGTACTCTTTTGTAGGCCTTTAAAAGAGCTTTCCAACGATATAAGTTTTAAGTAAATCGGTCAAATATTATAGAAGTTATGGACATTTTAGTTAAATTTTGGTTTTTTACTGTTGATCCCATTTTTGAGGGTGAAGGAGCGACCCAGCGAATTTATACAATAAGTACTTTTTTGTAGGCCTTTAAAAGAGCTTTTTAACGATATAAATATTAAGTAAATCGGTCAAATATTATAGAAGTTATGGACGTTTTAGTTAAATTTTGGTTTTTTACTGTTGATCCCATTTTTGAGGGTGAAGGAGCAGCCTAGCGAATTTATACCCTAAGTACTCTTTTGTAGGCCTTTAAAAGAGCTTTCCAACGATATAAGTTTTAAGTAAATCGGTCAAATATTATGGAAGTTATGGACGTTTTAAGTTAAATTTCGTGTTTTTACCTTTGATCCCATTTTTGAGGGTGAAGGAGCAGCCTAGCGAATTTATGCCCTAAGTACTCTTTTGTAGGCCTTTAAAAGAGCTTTCCAACGATATAAGTTTTAAGTAAATCGGTCAAATAGTTAACAAGTTATAGACGTTTTTAGTTACAATTGTTCTTTTTCAGGGCTTCCGGTCATGTGGAAAGATTTGCGGATTTGATGGTGAAAGATGTGAAAACTGGCGAGTGTTTTAGGCTCGATCATATAATTAAAGCGAGTTTAGAAAAGGTGGCGAGCTCTAAAGGTACTACGCAGGAAGCGAAAGAGAAAATCGAAGATATTTTGATCAAACTTGACGGAATGAAGAAGGAAGAGATGGGTGCCGTTTTGAGCGAGTATAACATCAAATCGCCCATTACGGGTAACGATCTGAGCGAGCCGATGGACTTCAATTTGATGTTTTCGACACAAATCGGCCCTACGGGGCTCGTCAAGGGTTTCTTGAGGCCGGAAACCGCTCAAGGGATCTTTGTAAACTTTAAGCGGCTTCTCGAATTCAACCAAGGGAAGTTGCCGTTCGCAGCCGCCCAGATAGGAAACGCGTTCAGAAATGAGATTTCGCCCCGTTCTGGACTTTTACGAGTACGAGAGTTCACTTTAGCCGAAATCGAACATTTCTGCGACCCGAATGACA
>JAGWEN010001579.1:0-23169 GCA_018703685.1 Orius laevigatus
GGGAGGGTAGTCCTAGGTAATCATCCATAATACCGCCTCCCATATAATACATATGATATAAAAATCATTAAAAATAAAATATTTTCTTTTCATACTCTTTTATTCGAAAAGATCACAAACATCCAGAAAAAAGCTTAACTTTTTAAAAGAGGTTTTTAAGGGCATTAATTAAATTTAGGACATTAAAATCATTATTAGCTTTTGATGTTTATTGAAAGTTGTAATAAAGTTAAAAGTGATTAAAAGACTTTTTAAGCTGAAAGTTTCTTTTTCTTTTAACGCAAACAACTTTCATAACATCGTTAGGGAAAAAAAATATCTTAAAAAAAAATTAAAATTACCTTGAAAATGTTTCCTTATGTATCTATTTATGTGTTAGTTTATAATTTTTAACGATACAAGGGAGGAATCGCTCTTAAAAACGTATTTGTTATTCAGGGGAACACTCCCTTTATTATACATAGCTTCTCCTCCCAGTAAGGTAAAGTTAAATAATAAATTATGTATGGAATGCGGAAGAGGGTTTAGGTCCATATTGCTGTGAATAAGTTAAACAGCGATTTAGTAAACCCGGGTCGTTTTTTATTGTCGCATATTTATTTTAGTGCGTCATCAGCGTCCAAAAAGAGAGAGTTCTTTTGGCCTTGCTAACAAGGCATTAGCCACATCCATAGAGAGAGTTCTTTATTTTTGAAATGAATCGTTAATTGAGAATTCGGGGTAAACTTCGATATCCTTAAGTTTTGAGTGTTTTATGTTGAAATCGCTTTGAACTCTCGGGTTTAATCTAGCGAGGAGCAAATAGGGATCGTGGAAATACCCGTTTCAAGGGAAATCATTGCTTGAAAACGTTTTTGAAGGCCCGTTGAGCAACAAAAGATGATTTATAGACGTTGCTCGTTCGAGTATGCAACGCTTTATTACATTGACCTTGTTAGACGGTCAAATCAAGACCAATCTTTACGAAATCCGCGAAAGAAAAACGTTTCGTATATTATTATGTTACCCCTGATTTCAATAGTTTACCCCTTACTTTGGGCATTGTTTTAGAATTTAGAGGTTGCTTCAGCATCATTTGAGTATTGTTTTGGTTCGTTTTAGAATTTAGAATTCTAAAATTGTTTTAAAACTGATTTTTTTATTTTTTATTTTTATTTTTTTTATTTTATTTTATTTTTTTTTAGAATTTAGAGGTTATTTGGGCATCATTTTAGGCTTATTAAAATATAGTTTTAGGGGTTGTTTGGTCGTTTTAGAATTTAGAGGTAATTTGGGCATAGTTTTAGAATTTAGAATTTTAAAATTGTTTTAGAATTGGCTTGTTTTAGAATTTAAGGGTTATTTGGGCATCATTTTAGTTTAGAATTTAGAGGTTTTTTGGTCATCATTTTAGGGTTAATTTGAATATTGTTTTAGGATTATTTGTGTATCGTTTTGGAATTTAGAATTCTAAAATTGTTTTAGGATTTACTTGTTTTAGAATTTAAAGGTAATTTGGTCATCGTTTTAGGATTCTCAAATCGTTTTATAATTGACTTTTTTTGGCTTATTTTAGGGTTATTTAGAATTAAGAGGTTATTTGGGAATCATTTTAGGCTTATTAAAATATTGTTTTTGGGGTCGTTTGGTCGTTTTAGAATTTAGAGGTAATTTGGGCATAGTTTTAGAATTTAGGATTTTAAAATTGTTTTAGAATTTATAAGTTAATAGGGCATCATTTTAGAATTTAGAATATTAGAATTTGCTTATTTTAGAATTTAGAGGTTTTTAAGACATCATTTTAGGCTTATTAAAATATTGTTTTAGGGGTTGTTTGGTCGTTTTAGAATTTAAAAATAATTTGGGCATACCTAGTTTTAGAATTTAGAGTTTTAAAATTGGCTTGTTTTAGAATTTATAGGTTATTTGGGCATCATTTTAGAATTTAGAGTTTTAGAATTTGGAATTTTAAAACTGTTTTAGAATTGTTTTGTTTTAGAATTTAGAGGTTATTTGAGCATCATTTTAGAATTTAGAATTTTAAAATTGTTTTAGAATTTAGAGGTTTTTTGGTCATCATTTTAGGGTTAATTTGAATATTGTTTTAGGGGTTGTTTGGGGATTTTTTTATAATTCAGATGTTATTTGGGCATCGTTTTAGAATTTAGAATTCTAAAATTTCGTTTTAATTAACTTGTTTTAGAATTTAGAGGTTATTTGGTCATCATTTTACATTTTAGGGTTAATTTGAATATTGTTTTAGGGGTTGTTTGGGGATTATTTTAGAACTTAGAGGTTTTTTGCGCTTCGTTTTAGAATTTACAATTCTAAAATTGTTTTAGCATTGACTTGATTTAGAATTTACAGATAATTTGGACATCATTTTAGGGTTAATTTGAATATTGTTTTAGGGATTGTTTGGGGATCGTTTTAGAATTCAGAGGTTTTTTTGGCATCATTTTAGGATTAATTTGAATATTGTTTTAGGGGTTGCTTTGGGATTGTTTTAAAATTTAGAGGTTTTTTGGATATCGTTGTAGGATTTAGAATTATAAAATTGTTTTAGAATTGACTTGTTTTAGAATTTAGAGGTTATTTGGGCATCATTTTTGGGTTAATTTGAATATTGTTTGTAAAATATGTGTGGTTATACCCTCCATATTTTATTCCCTCACTAATCATCTGTTCTATTTCATTTTTCATTGTTTCTAAATTCTGTCCATGGACTCTCTACACTTACGAATAGCTTCGTATAATTTCATTCTTTGTTGTTTACGATGAATAAAATTACGTTGTTACAAAAAGATCTTTAAAAATGAAATTATAGATCTTTTATTCGTAAGTGTAAACTTCAAAATTTTAACTTTTGTTTTTCCAAATTTCAACTTTCAAGAGAACATTCAGCTGATATGAAAGATTCTGAATTATGAGGTCCGAATGCTTCTTTGGTGAGATGATCGTTTTACTCGACCTGCTACAATCAGTTTTCTTGGATGATATAGTCGTCAGCTCTCCATTATTGGAAGAAAAAGTTGGCGATCTCCAGGATTGACGATTATGGAAGATGAGACATTAGCTCCACAAGCCATAGAACGAAGAATGGACTGAATTCTCAATTCAAGATTTTACTAACATGGATGAAATCAGCTGAAATGAAATCGATTCTGAATTGCTAAGTCCGGAAGCTTCTTTTTGATTCATCGGTGAAGATTCGACCTATCCGATATCTTGGATGACTAGTTGTCAACTCTCCATTGTTGGAAGAAAAAGTTGGCAATCTCCATGACTGTTGGTAATGGAAGATGAAGACAGCAGCTCTACAAGCCGGGGACAAAGAACGGACTAAATTCAAGACTTCAATATCACTAAGAGTGACAGCGGTATTCTTCGATACATCTACGAATTGCTGTTTGCTGGCGTTAGAATAAGGAAGAAAATAGCCGTCTGTCAAAATTGAACATGAGCGTTAACAACCCTTCCAGAGGGGGAAGATGTAAAATATGTGTGGTTATACCCTCCATATTTTATTCCCTCACTAATCATCTGTTCTATTTCATTTTTCATTGTTTCTAAATTCTGTCCATGGACTCTCTACACTTACGAATAGCTTCGTATAATTTCATTCTTTGTTGTTTACGATGAATAAAATTACGTTGTTACAAAAAGATCTTTAAATGTTTTAGGGGTTGTTTGGGATTGTTTTAGAATTAAGAGGTTATTTGGGCATCATTTTTGGGGTTATTTGAATATTGTTTTAGGGGTTGTTTGGGCATCGTTTTAGGATTAATTTGAGTATTGTTCTAACTTCTAATTGTTGTTTTGGCATTTTGTCTTAGGGGCTGTTAGAGCATTATTTTAAGATTTCTTGAGCATTTTTAGAGTGTGTAGGTGTAAGGGGATTTCAGGATTTTGGGTTTTTTTTTATTTTGTGATGGTAGGAGCCAAAGGTAGGGTTATGTGGAAATTTTACGGTCTAAGAGTTTGTTAGTTTTGTGGGAGCAGGAAGGGGACTGTCGGGGTCGTTGTTTGGGTATGTCTCTGGTTGTCAAAAAGACTTTAAAGTGTTCGGTTGAAACAAAATGCACCCTCGTCCCGCAATGCAGGCCTTATAATAATCAGAAACATTGTCACATCGTGTCTCTTTGTAAACGTGGAATTAGTGAAGTCGTGATGCTCTCCGACAAAGGAGGCGAAGGGGAGTCTTCTTCCATTGTGAGCGGATCAACCGAACTGCCATCTCATGCGAAAAGACGGAGGAGTCATTGTCGCTCTAGGAGAGGGTTGAAGGGGTTAGGAGAGGCGTCAAAATTAATATGTTTCCTTTTACTATCCCGAAAACTGTTTTGTCTTCAACCTGAAATATAATTCGTTTCCATTCATAAGTCTCCCCCTATATGAAAGTGTTAATATGAATTCCCGAAACGCTTTAAACACGTTGGAAAATTGCTCTTAAAATGAAATATGAGTGCAAATTGTAAAGGAATGAAAAACATCATTTATATTAAAACTCTTGCCTCGAGTGACAATTTATAAAAGCATCTTCACCTTTTTTTATAACGTAATTAAATTTTTTAAATGGAAGTCGGTGTTTGTTGTACCTTTTGAGGGTAAAACTAGATGATTGTGGACGTTCGGAACCCTCATGAACAATAATACAAACGGGATCTTGCGGGTGGAGTGGCTTTTGTTGTGAAATAGACCCTGAACACTTGTCCTCTGCAATGCATACAGTCCCTTTTCCACCATCCCTATAAACCAAACCTAAAATCCAACCCATTTTCAATTTTTTACATTTTTGAATATTTACTTCTTGTTTCAAAACAGGAAAAGTTAGGAAATTGACCAAATTGTGGTTAACCTTGTCTGTAATTAAACTAATATAAAGAAAATACTTGATTCAATTTGAAAAGTTCTCTTTCCAAAAAGTTTTCACCTCGAAGCGAGTGGATATCGATTTTCGCTCGGGGATATAGAAAAACCTGCGACACGTAAAACACCCAGTTTTAGTGCCAACCACAGGAGGAAGAACAAATAATAAAATGTACTGTTCACTCCTACGATGAACCTCAAGGAAAAACAAATCATCGTAAAAAATATAAGAAAGGTTGAAGAATTTTCCGCCTTAGTAATTTCATTAATCGACCCCTTGTTGGCCTTGTTTCGCAAGATGAAAATATTATGCTCATATAGCTCATGCTCTAAAGCTGATATATGTAGCTCTTTGTGTGAAGTTGGGGAGGAAATACATAAACAGTAAGACCTACAAGTGTTTCGGGTTTAGTCTAACTTTCTAATGAGATAGTGATGGAAACTCCATAAGTTGAATTTTCAAAAATTTGGGACTCTACAGGCCTTTCCACAATTGCCACATACAAACTCCCCCTCATCCCCCCCTTATACACTCATTTCCCCTAACACTCACCCCTCTCCACCATTATCTCCTCCCTCACCCTTCCCTACCATCTATCAACCTCCAACCACCTTCCAACCTCCCTAATAATCCTACTACTTCCCCCAACCTTCCATCTCCTCCACCACCCACCAAATCGTCAATAAATAGGAGTAGATAGAAAACGCGGGTTCTACACCAGAGGAGGAGGAGTGAGGGGTTAAATGAGGAGGCTGACTCAGCACTTCGCCAAGTCCAGCTCCTCGCTCCCTCCTCCTCCTCCTCCCTCCACCCTAGCCACCCTACCCGGGGCTCCGACGTGACCTCGTGATCCCCCCCACCCATCCCAGTAGGGGGGCTAGGGTGGGGGAGGAGGAGGAGGAAGCGAGGAGCTGGACTTGGCGAAGTGCTGAGTCAGCCTCCTCATTTAACGCCTCACTCCTCCTCCTCCTCTGGCGTAGAACCCGCGTTTTCTATATTCTAATAGGCAAAACGCTCATTCCCTAATCACAAACAAGGGACTAAGAATTATACTTAACCTAAAGGTTAGAACGTTTAGTTAATTAATTAATTCCAATTAAACATTAGCGGTGCGTTTAATTTATGTTATCTCAGAGAAGCGTCCCCCTCCGTACAAGTTGACGACCTACTTCGGTAAACTATAATAACCGGCAAACAAAGCGACCCTCGCCCGGCTTAGGGTAAACGGGACTGCACTTAAACAAAGGTGACCCAACACAACTTTGTTTCGCATTTAGAAATCCCACCCATCCTCCACCCCTTCATAATTACGACGCCCTTTCGATATCCCCGGTTATATTCCGAAGAGTAATTTGTCTGGATGATACGTCGGGACTTTTAAAAGAAAAAAATTTATTGTCCTCTTATAATTTGATGTATGCCCTAGCCGAGGAAGGCGATATTTCATATTATTTCCAAGAGCGGTTCGCCCAGATGCACTCCTCAGATAGGTTCAATCGAACGTTAAATTTATTGCCCTTTTTTACTCCACTCGTTTATTATTTTTTGTTTAAAATTCCATATAAAAATTCAATATTCCTTCGTTTAGTACTCGACCCAAGGATATTAGGCAACCAGGATGTATCATTTGAGAAGGGGGCATAGCGGTAGTGGGGCTCTGAAGTCAAAAGCCCCAAAAATACATTGTTTTGATAGGCCCAAATTTAATTTTGCCAGAACATAGGTTTAAAATAACGAAGTTTGTGTCTGTTTGGGCCACCCTGTACATAAAAATTAAAATGTGACAACTGAAATGGATTTTGAGTCTAAAAATAAGGGAAGTTTACTTTTGACATTTTTTTCGCAGGACCAACCATTTGGCCGTAAAATGGAAAATGTCCATGATTTAATGCAATCGCCCCTATGAGTGTGGAACTAGTGACGTAACGGCCTGTCCTTTTTTCAATTTCTCCCACTCTAGGTCGAATGAGATATCCTGGACTCGACCATCTGTGCTGAAGAAACTCTTGAGTTTGTAAATATACAAAGAGTCGTTAGTTTCTGTTAGGTTAGATGGTATATGGGTAAAGTTGTCTTCTTAAGCCCCCTTCATTCGTTTTCAGGTAACTTTACTCAAATTACTTGCCTTTAATATAGTGTTTTAATTACTAGTCTCAGCTATAAATGAGACTCATTAATATCTTCCTAAGGAAAACCTTTATTTTTTACCTATAAATACTTTTTTATGTAAAAGTTTTAGGATTCTGGTGGAATTTTCGCATTTAGGTCGTGAAGATGGAGGTTTAAGATGTTTTGAAAGTTGAGAGTTAATAAGTTCATCGGGTATGGTAGTTGAAGAAGAGGCTATCACGTTTTCGAGAAACACAGCGATGGCGTAAACCTCTTCCATTATAACCAATTTCCTCGAGTTAGCTTTCGTTAAATTACTACGGGGGGACCCCTTTTCCTAGAACGACAACAGAGAAATCGCTTTCGACCTGAATACATGGTAAAAACGTTTTTCCCTCTAATTTAAATTACCACGTCACGACACAAAAACTAATCTGATTTTTGGCGGATTTCCGTAGTGAAGAAGCTATTGAGGTGGTCCTCACGGAGGCTCCCAGTCCGGAGCCATATATCGAAATGCCATTTTGGAAATCGCATTGTATTCCAATTATCTGCCAGAATTTTCACCTCACGAAAAAAAGTATCTAAGTAAATCCCCCTTAATTTTGAGCAAGAAATCGATTGAAATCAATAACTTTTGGATCCGACTTTCAGAACGCTCTAGAATGACCCTAACTTCGTTAATTTGAGTTTGAACCCTATGTTTAGACAACATAAATCGATTCTATGCTTAATTTATTTTAACTTTTACTTACAACACTTTTTTGATAGGACGAAAAGTTCGGACAGTATTTGTAACTTAAGAGTGAAATTTTCAAATCGTTGGTCTATTCTTGAGGATATGGGAATCTTAACGGTGGAACCTCCTCGTTTGTCATTGTGTAAATAAATAAAGCGTTAGCTCCACGGCTCTCAAGTATGGTAATGAGAGTAGAGCGTGTGGCGATGAGGTTGGAAAGGAGAGACCGAAATGCTTCATGTGTGCGTGTGTAAGTATATCCATGTGCGCCCCAGGGATTAGTTAATGTTGGTGCCAAGTTTAGCGCGTTTGGAGTTATCACTTGGAGGATTTGTAGAGTTAGCTGAGTCGCCCCCTTCTCCCTTTTTCATCCCCGACACCCCCCCGGCCACCATTACGTTTTCCCGCTATTATGACAAACTTGAACCTCCCCCCAGCCCTTGATAACAGAAGGGCTCATTACCTCACCTTCGCTCACTTCACTCTCATTAGAGCGTAATCAGTAAATATATCCGAGCATCCTTTTGTACCACATAGAACAACTACGTTCAACCCCTTTAATTATAATTTGAATTATCAAAATAAATTAAAAGTATGTTTCTCATCCTCAGAGCGTCCTGATCATCCGTGACGACCTCAATAGCCTCTTTCCTACCGAAATGCGCTAAAAAATAATACTACTTAATAAAAAAAAGTCAAAAAATAAATTAATTTAAACAGAGAAAATTAGGGAGGAAAAATAGACGAAAAAAAAAAAATTGGACTTCAGGAAGGATTCGAACTTCCGACCTTTCGTTTTGAATAAATTTTAGGTTGGAGGTTCGAATCCTTCCTGAGGTTCAATTTTTTTTCCGTCAATTTTTACTCCCTAATTTAACTGTTTACTATAACCTGATTAAAATAACCTTTGTAAACTCAAAATAAAAATAATATCCATAATCAAAAAATAAAATTTCACATGGAAAAGGGACACTTATGTTCAAAAGTGGTAGGTACTTATTACCTACTAGCCTGGTATTCCGAGAGGCTAATTACGCGCTTGTAATTAGCAGCAACCGGTGCCTTTCATGCTGTATCTGTTAACGCGAAATTAATTAGTATTAAATTTCACATGCGGTCGAAATGGGGAAAAGGGAGTACAATTAAGAGCCCTGTAGGAAGGAGAGAAAAAGGACAAAGGGTGAAGATTGGATTGATTGCTTTCTGGCCCTTTCTTGGACTTAAGAGCGAAAAAGAGGACTTAAAACGGGCGAAAGGGAGAAGGTAAAAACATTCTTTAGGAAAGGGAATTTTTATATTATTGCCTTTCCCTTTTACCAATATAAGCGATATTTCTTGATTTATGTTGTTTCTTTATCGATCCAACGTGAGGTCAACTTTCCACAATCACGATTCGCAATCTCAGTTTTAGGTAGATTTCTTTTATCCAAAAACTTGGCTCAATTGGGTTAATGTAAAATGTTATCCTGTTTAGGACCATTAGGTAGCTCTACATTCTAATGAGACTAGTCTTGGCGTTTGCCTGTAAATCTTTCCTACAAAAGTTTTTTATCTTTAACTTTCGATATCTCCTGAACGGATTGACCGATTTTTAATCTGAAAAACTCAATGTACGCAGAATTTAATTATCTTTTCTTTTGTTTTTAGTGTCAAAGTTGATAGGACCTATAGTTTATGCGCTAGAGGTCCAAAACTGAAAAAAGTACCGATTTGTGACCGTTTTTTCAAAATGGTGGACAAAGAACGGGCAGGCTCTAATCGAGCCCAAATCCATACCAAAAGAGCCCAAGAGGAAGGAGGATTACTCGATGTCCAGATATTGAGCCCTTTCCACCGACCGGACTGATAAGCCGAGATGTTTGGAAATGTGAAATGAGCCCACCTGAACTGGGGCAAAAGTGGCCAAATCGAAGACCAAACACGTGTTTTACTTCTGACGTGTTTTTCGGACATTTGGGACAATTTTATGACAAATATTCATTAAATACAATATTTTTCTGAGACTTTAAGCTTTCAAAATCTGCATAGGATTTCGAAGTTCATTTTTTTTTGACATTTTTAGAGTTTTTTGAAAAAAGTTGATGGTTTTATCGACTCTATGGGTTAAATAAAAAAATTCAAAATGGGATTTCAAGCATTCGGTTCATCCTTGATGCATCGTCCGAGTTTCAGGTGATCCGCGTGCATGGTGAAACACTATACTACCGCGTCAATCGTCCGAGTTTCCTCCAATATTTGCAATCCACAAAACGATGTCCTTTGAATTTCCTTAAGAAACGACTCAGAACTCATACCGTAAGAAAAACTATTGGCCGAAACGCGGCCGAAAGAGAAAACCTTGTAAGCATATATTGTATTTTGAAAATTTTATTTCAATTCATAAATGTATATTGAAACACAGTTTCTTTTTATTCATCCTGAAACATGGTACATATTATCATCTTGAACTTTTATAGGTAAATAACCTATGGGCTCATTTGGTAAGCCTCAATCGTAGGCTCTTTTGGATAAAAGTTATTTGGGCTCGATTAGACGTCGCCCCAAAGAACAGGATAGATAAAAATTTTGGAAATAAATTTAAATTTTTTTAGTTATTCCTTTTGGTTTGAAAAAGTGCCGAGGGAGCAAACCGCATCATTAAACGTTGCATTTCGGGCTGAGGGGCAACGGGTGACAGATCGCGTGTCAACCGAAAATGCTGACCTCGCTTAAAAAGGGGATTCACGACGTTAGGCCCAACTGACAGATATCTCGCCACGTTTAATCACGATTTTCAAGATTTTCATTCTTATTTTTTTGTAATTTTTAAATGAAAACCGACAATACAGGATTGGAAACGTTTCTTTTTTAAAAAGGGGGCCACGACGTTGAACCCATTGTACGACACCATTGTCTACAAGTTTCCATAATAAAAAGAGACTCTTTTGTCATTCGGCCTAAAAAATCTCAAGATTACAACCAATACAAAATCTCCCACAAAGGTTTAAATTTTCTCGATCAAACTTTAACCTATGATTTCTTAACCGTTTTAAGCAATAGCCCTTCTTGGGGAATTAGAGGGCGTTAAGGGCCAAGTTAGACCAAGTTTCCGATTTCAAACTTTCGTTCCCCATTGTACAATTTCAAGTGCGAGAAGCCCCCTTCCGCTCATTTGAATGCGTTACAGCCCTCTCAACATTTCCAGACCTAATTGACAATAAAATTGTAAAAATTCAAAGATTTATTACACGAGAAAAAGTATGTTAAGCGTATTCAATCTTTAAGTATTCAGCATAGATAAAAAGAACAAAGAGTCTAACAAAGTTTTCTAGAAAAGAAACTTAGAAAAGCCAACCCTGTCTTCTATTACAATTTACATAAAGACCTAAACAACTGTAGTTTTTAACAACGATTGAATCGTTCGAATATAAATTACATGAAACTTTGTCGATCCTAACAAAAATAACCATTTTAGTATTATTTTGCCATGAAATTTCAAGTCTCGAGAGTAGCTTTTGAGGTGGTTAGACCTCTTTGATGGGGTGGGTATTAAAGCATCCGCTAGGGCGCTGGGGAGCATATCTAGAGTGTCTAGATCGTTTTTAAGGTGATTTTTTTCGTTTTTTCTGCAATATCTCGAAAACCGCTATTCGCAGGCGAAATAATTTTTAGTACAAAATTAAAGATAATTACATTTGCTATAATTTTGAGCTAATATGATTTTTTGGTAGGACCAAACGTTTCGGAGCTACGAGGTCGCAAAAAAGCGGGATTTTCGAGTTTTTCCTATGAAAAAAAGTAAGATTTTAGAAAAGTCGGAAAAAATCAAGGAAGGGGATATTTTATCAAAAAACCGTACTAAGTAAACGTTGTAGAGAATTCAATTTCCATTGAAAATCAACTATTAAGAAGCAGTGAACGATCTACATGTATGGGTGGGGGTAATTCAAAAAACACAATTTTAACCCCAGACGGACCTGTCGCCTCGTAGCTCAGATACGTTTGGTCCTACAAAAAATCTTACTAGGTCAAATTTGTAGCAAATTTAATACTATTTAATTTTGTATTTATACAATTTTTCGAAATTTGAATTTTATTGAATGAAACTTTTTTTAATTTTTTGAAATTTACCCCCCTCTTGGTCCTATTGATCGTTAATTGCTTCTCGATAGTTGATTTTAAATTTAAATTAAATTCTCTACAACTTTTATAAAGTAGACTTTTTTGATTAGATGACGTCTTCTGTCTTTTAGAGGTCAAAATAGAAACCCCTGTTTTTTTGCGACCTCGTAGCTCAGAAAAATTTGGTCCTGCGAAAAAACTATATTAAGTTAAATTTATAGTAAATTTAATTATCTTTAATTTTGTACTAATAATTATTTCGCCTCGACCAACGGTTTTCGAGATATTGCAGAAAAAAACGAAAAAAATCACCTTAAAAACGCTCTAGACGCCAATCTCCTCATGGGTTTGGGTAGAGGACTTTTTTTGTGGTTAATCATGGGACCTATCTCAACAAATTTCCGTAGATAAACAACATACTTTTCTTTTTTACCCCCAGGCTTAGATTTACTGGACTAAATCGTACAAAAACTGACTGTGTTTAAGAAAAATCTAACTTACGTTTTAAGTTTAGTGATTAATGATACACGTCCTGTAGATCTCCTTTTTTAAACTTTTAGTGTTTTGTCATAAAAATTACGATTACAAAGTTTTTAATTTTCAAATTTTTATGATTTTCAAAAAAATAAAAACTTGGCGACCTGTATTAATGTATTCTAAAACTAAAATTCAAGTGAAATTTTTCGAAAAAACCAACAGTTTGTTCAGGATATTGGAGAAATACATCAAAGAAAAATGCCGCGGTATAAGGGTATGGGTTTGGTGGGGCGGAACGCTGCCACGTAGTTAATAAAAAGATAATTCAAAATCTGAAATAAATAATATTTAGGAGGTTTGCTTTAATATTTTAGTGAATTGACGTTGTGCAAATGTTAGTTATAGTTTGGACAGTGGGTGGCCATAAATTTGCCTGGTAAAACTGATAGCAAGAGATAGAAACCCTACTATCAATTATAATACGTGACGTCATTTTTGACCTAAACAAATGTAGGTTTTTTTGAAATTTCCACTTGTTTTTCTTCTTCTCTAAATATTGTTTAAAGGATTTTAGTTATTAACGGTCCTTTGATTTTCGGTTTCCTTTGCGATTTGCATGAAGGCTAACTGACTGGCTCAAGGCTTTGATAACACTATGGAAATTGTTTTATGAAAATTAATGTTTAATGTTTAATTAATTCGAGGTCGAGTCGACGTAGCATCAATTCTGATTTTATTTTTATAATTTTTTTAATTAACTCTCTTTAACTACATTAAAAAAAATAAAAATACATAAAGAGAGCTTGAGTGAATGATGGTGGGGGAGGGTGAAGGAGGGTGAGGGAGGGAAGGGGAGGGCAAAGGGACATTATCTGAAAGTTCATCAATCTGCAAAGCCCCTTATTTTTTATTTTTTTTTCAGATTTTAGTAAATTTCTGGAGGAAAGCAGGCTATTGAGGTCGGGCTCACGGTGTCCCTTTGTGTTTAATTTTAATTTTTGTCGTAGTATCACTTTTGAGCCATTGAATTATTGGTGATAACTGATAAACTGCAATAGGCTGGAGTAGACTTAGGATGCCCTATGACGTCGCATTAATTATAAGCTAATTAAATTCAATCCATTAAGTAGCTTATTGAACGGTGGGCGTTTCTATATAGACTCAATTACAGAATTCAGAACCGGTTAATCTTTATATTACGCACAAGCCAATTAAACGAGTATAAAATATAAATTTTAATTAATGAGGTTTGGAGGAGACCTCAAGGATTACATTCCTAATCTGGGGAAAATATTATTATGAATATCTTTAATTTTAGTGATTTTTTTCCATTTATTAATTGAGTATAAAATAGAAAAGAAAAGGAAAAAAAAAATTATTAAAGCTTTTTTTCTTCCTTCTCTCCATGCCTGCAACCAGGGGCGGACTGGGACCTTAGGGCGTGGGTGGGTTTTCAGTTAAGGGGCGCCCGTTTGGGGGGGGGGGAGCGAAGAAAATTTTGACGGAAAATTGGCTCTTAGAAAAATATATTCAGCAAAAAGCTTTTTTCACAGTGCGCCCGTTTTTTAAACAAATTAAAACATTAAAACCTTTGCCCCCCTCGCCCTCTAAAGTTTTGAATGTTAACTAATTAAGCCTAATTTTCGTCAAAAAAAAACCCCCTCGAAATCAACATTTATGAAGATTAATTTTCGTACAAAAACCTTAAAATCAACATTTAAAATGCCAAATTTTCGTCAAAAACTTCAAAATCAACATTCTTAAAACCTAATTTTAATAAAAAAACCTCAAAATCAACATTTATGATGCCTAATTTTAGTCAAAAAACCTCATATTCAACATTTATAAAGCCAAAGTTTCGTCAAAAACCTCAAAATCAACATTTATAAATGCCTAATTTTCGTCAAAAAACCTCAAAACCAACTTTAAATTTGGCAATTTTTTGTCAAAAACCTCCAAATCATGGTTTTAAGAGCGAATTTTTTTTGTCAAAAAATCTCAAAATCAACGTTTTAAGTGCAATTTCTTTTGTCAAAACCTCAGAATCAACATTTATGAAACCTAATTTTCGTCAAAAACCTCAATATCAACATTTTTAAAGCCTAATTTTCGTCAAAAAACCTCAAAATCAACATTTAAAAGCCAATTTTTCGTCAAAAACCTCAAAATCAACATTTTTAAAGCCTGTTTTTGACGAAACTTTGGCTTTATAAATGTTGAATATGAGGTTTTGACATCATAAATGTTGATTTTGAGTTTTTTGACTAAAATTAGGTTTTAAGAATGTTGATTTTAAAGTTTTTGACGAAAATTTGGTATTTTAAATGTTGATATTAAGGTTTTAGTACGAAAATTAGGCTTCATAAATGTTGATTTCGAGGGTTTTTTGACGAAACTTTAAAAATGTTGATTTTGAGGTTTTTGACGAAAATTTGGCTTTTAAATGTTGACTTTGTGGTTTTTTGACGAAATGTTGATTTTGAGGTTTTTCATGAATTTTTGGGGATATTTGCACACACAAAAAAAATCTTGAGCTTTCCCACACCCCTCTGGGGACAGCTTACGCCCGCCTATGGGGGCGCACCTCCAGTTTGGGATCCACTGAGCAAAAATAAAGCTAAAACCGACTCAGGGGCGCCGCCTATGTATTCCGAGGGGGGGGGGTCGTCCACGGGCCAGTCCGCCCCTGCCTGCAACTGGGATGGATTTTATAAGTAAATAAGGAAGTAGGAAAAATAAAATTCAAGAAATTTTCTAAGGAAAATATGAAACATGCAGGCATGCATTTTGTCGTGTAGGTATCGATTCAATTAAAATCATAGTTTTCCTTTGTTAAAAGTTTTTATGAATAATGAGTTTTCGAGGATTCTCAATTCATATAAAAAGAGGAGCGGCACTTCATCCCGTTCGCGACCCCTTTTTTCTTGTAACCGCGACTAAAACCCGCCGCAAACAAGAGACAGCAAACAATCCGCCGCTCCGGCCACAAAGAAAAAGGAGAGAAAGAGATTCCCGGGACGGGAGGGCGAGAGAGTAAAATAAGTGAAACTTTGAATAGAAACTTCGGGGTTGACAAATACGGAGGCAATACTCTTCATACAAAGAACCGTCGACGGGTTCGGGCCTGGATGGAAAAGGAGAAAATGAACTTAAACTCGAAACTCCTTTGTCATAGGATTAAACAACGTAAAGAATCATTCGAGGACACTTCGGTTTATATCTAAAAGAACCTAGAGTTTTAATGAAGGTCCCTTAATTGAATTTATAACATCCAACTATTTCAATTATTTATGTTTTTAATTAATTGCGCTATTCTTAAACACTATAAATCCTTTGAATAATAACACTAACATATTTGAAAACAGGAGGAAAATTGACGGAAAAAACAACTACAATTTTTTTCCTTTGCACTGGCCCTTGCAGAAACGTCAATTCTTTGACTGCTGACACTAAAATCCTCGCAGAAAAGTCGATTTTTTGCCTTCAGACACTAGAATGCTTACAGAAATTTCAATTCTATGCTTGTCGACTTCAATGAATTTTGAGGAAACGACAATTCTTTACTGCTAACTCTAAAACCTTTGCAGAAACGTAAATTCTCTGCTTGCGGACGCAATAGCCCTTGCAGAAACGTCAATTCTTTGACTGCTAATACTACAATCCTCGCAGAAAAGCCAGATTTATACATCGAGACACTAAAACTTGCAGAAACGTCAATTATCTGGCAGTGGACACAATAGCTCTTGAAGAAACGTCAACTCTTTGACTGCTTACACTAAAATCCTTGCAGAAAAGTCGATTTTTTTGCCTTTAGACACGAGAACCCTTACAGAAATTTCAATTCTATGCTTGTCGACTCAATGACCTTTGAGGAAACGACAATTCTTTACTGTTAACTCTAAAACCTTTGCAGAAACGTCAATTCTTTGACTGCTAACTCTAAAACCTTTCCAGAAAAGCGAGTTTTCTCCATTTAGACTCTAGAACCCTCTGCAGAAACGTCCATTCTCTATTTTTAGACACAATAGCCATTGCAGAAACGTCAATTCTTTGACTGCTTACTCTGGAATCCTTGCAGAAAATTCGATTTTTTGCCTTTAGACACTAGAATGCTTACAGAAATATCAATTCTATGCTTGTCGACTCAATGACCTTAGAGGAAACGGCAATTCTTTACTGTTCACTCTAAAACCTTTGCAGAAACGTCAATTCTTTGACTGCTAATACTACAATCCTCGCAGAAAAGCCAGATTTATACATTGAGACACTAAAACTTGCAGAAACGTCAATTAACTGGCAGCGGACACAATAGCCCTTGCAGAAACGTCAACTCTTTGACTGCTTACTCTGGAATCCTTGCAGAAAAGTCGATTTTTTGCCTTTAGACACAAGAATCCTTACAGAAATTTCAATTCTATGCTTGTAGACACAATGACCATTGCAGAAACGTCAATTCTTGACCGCTAACTCTAAAACCCTTGCAGAAAAGCCAATTTTCTAGCTTTAGAAACTTTAGACTCTTATTCTACCCTTACAGAAACGTCGATTGTGGCCACAATATCCCTTGCAGAAACGCGAATTCATTGACTGCTGTCTCTAAAATACTTGAAGAAACGTCAATTTTCTGCTTGTAGACACCAAATTGCAGATACGCTGACTCTTTTAGCACTGCAGCCATTGTGGTACCACCGATTCACAGTCCTTTGCAGAATCACCAATTTCTGCTTCTAGAATCTACATACTAATTTGTCGTTACGTCACGGATATACCTCCCTGACTCTCTATTGGATGTTGGGGTTTCTTTGAGTTTTGTTCGTTGGAAGATTTTTGAGGATGTTATCACCATGATAAGCTCCAGACCAGTAATTTTAAGAAGTTGATCCATTAAGATTTGAAAAGGCACTACTTCGTCCTTTTAATCGATAGATAGCACCACCTGCAGCGATAAGGAAATTATTTTGATACGATTTTAATCTTCCGTTCTTACTTTTTGATGCTTTAATAATAAAGGGTGTTATTATAATGTTTCAAAACAAGCCTTCATCCGCCCCACAAGATTGTTTATTAAGATTAATATAATTAAGTTGGACCCGTTTAAAATAATAATTCATCAATGTCAATTACCCGAATATTTTTTAACTTAATAAAAACGTTTTTTGATACTTTTTAATGGCGTTTCGAATCACGCGAGTAAAAGGTCGCTAATCTGCGTGATTTTACACGTTTAAAGGTGTGATAAATGCTTTAAAATGACGTCATATATTTCCTACCTATGAACCAAAATTCGATAAAAAGCATTTTGTCTGGAGCTCTTCCTGACATCAACTTTCTCAAGAAGTCACTCCCATCCCCTCATAAAACTTTCATTTCATTTTTTTTACGTTATAAATTAAAAAGAAGAAAAAAAGAGGAGGATGCAAAAGATGGGAGTTTGAAGCGAAATTTTTACAACACCCTTGAGGTTGACTAAAAATAGTTGGCGAAAGTTAAGTTTCATTTATTAAACTTGTGCCTTTTAGGTATTTTTATCTTTTTAAAAAGTAAAAGAAAAGTGGCGGGAGGACAAAAAAGGAGATGGTTTTTAGAATAAAAGTTTAATAAAAGGCAAAGGGGGGTAATAATTCATGAATTTTATGAGGAAACTTTCCTTTTTCTAATTTTTGCCCCTTCCCCACCTTTTCAGTTTTGAAGAATTATAAAAGCGATTGTTGAACTCCTCCAAAGATTAGAATTATTTTGAAGTTTTATAAACCATAAAAATATTAATTAAAAAAAAAATTACAAAAATCTAGGAGAATAATGGGCCTAGATGAGTACCTTGAGGAACACACAATATCCAATTTTAATGATCTTTAAAAACAGAAAAACGAGAAAAAGATAAACTTTTAATTAAAATCATAAATTAATCTCATATTATGTATTTTGTTTGAGTTTCATTCAATTATAATCATTTTAATTGAGTTTTATAAATTTGCCTACCTATGTCGTTTCCGAGAAGGAATTAATAAAATTTATAAAAAAGTTGATCGGAGCGGAAAATATGAATGTCTCCGTTGGGAGAATACAGTGGATGGGAATGGGCTGTTTCCGGAAAAGCAAGGGCGATATATGCATTGGGGGGAATGAGGGAAAAAAAGGGCACCTGGACCTCAGGGCTCCCTAATGCTCTATAAATCGAAGTCCGCATGCACACTTCAACATCAGCCATGAAGAAGCCGGAATCGCGCTAATGCTCCATAATTGCTTTACCCCCACCACCATCCATAACCCCCCACCCGTCACCCCCCTTTGAATGCTCGAATTGCCCTTACATGGATTTCGTACGTGCTTTGATCACGAAATCAATTTACATAATTTTGTCATTATCTCTCTCTCCCGCACCTGTCCCAGGCGACTTAATGAAAATTACTTTCCGATTCTTCCCAAGGCACCTTTTTAGAATTAATTTAACGACTTAATGGCTCAATTTTAACGCCCTATTTGTTAGGTAAATACGTTTCTAACTAATGGTTTTCGGCTTATATGAATATTATGCATGATTAACATTGGAGATCTTACTCAAAACCAGCACGGGGGATACTAGCTTGGACGTTTACTCTTGGCAAGGAACTATGACTCTAGAAGGATGTCCATAAACCCTAGAAGAAAAAAATCTCCCTAATACAATGAAAGAGGCTTAAAAACACCTAATCTGATTAAAAAAAACTCCTTTCCAAAAAAAATCCTTAATTCCATTTTTGAAGATATTGCAGAAATGCCAATTTTCTGTTTGTAGACACTAAAACTAGTGCAGGAATGCCAATTCTCTATCTTTAGACACAAAAACCAATGCGGAAATGTCGATTCTCATGATATAGAAACTAAAATCGTTGCAGAAAAGTTACTTTTTTTCAATTTTTAGACTAAATCCATTGAAAAAATGAGAATTTTCTGCTTGTATACAACAAACTAGTGCAGGAATGCCAATTTTCTATCTGTAGACCCAAAAACCAATGCAGAAATGTCGATTCTCATGATATAGATACTAAAATCGTTGCAGAAACGTTACTTTAGTGCAATTTTCAGACTAAAATCTAAATCCATTGAAAAAATGAGAATTTTCTGCTTGTAGACACTAAAACTAGTGCAGGAATGCCAATTCTCTATCTGTAGACACAAAAACCAATGCAGAAATGTCGATTCTCATGATATAGAAACTATAATCGTTTCAGAAAAGTTAATTTTTTTCAATTTTTAGACTAAATCCATTGCAAAAATCAGAACTTTCTGCTTGTAGACACTAAAACTAGTGCAGGAATGCCAATTCTCTATCTGTAGACACAAAAACCAATGCAGAAATGTCGATTCTCATGATATAGATACTAAAATCGTTGCAGAAACGTTACTTTAGTGCAATTTTCAGACTAAAATCTAAATCCATTGAAAAAATGAGAATTTTCTGCTTGTAGACACTAAAACTAGTGCAGGAATGCCAATTCTCTATCTGTAGACACAAAAACCAATGCAGAAATGTCGATTCTCATGATATAGAAACTATAATCGTTTCAGAAAAGTTAATTTTTTTCAATTTTTAGACTAAATCCATTGCAAAAATCAGAACTTTCTGCTTGTAGACACTAAAACTAGTGCAGGAATGCCAATTCTCTATCTGTAGACACAAAAACCAATGCAGAAATGTCAATTCTCATGATATAGATACTAAAATCGTTGCAGAAAAGTAACTTTTTTTCAATTTTTAGACTAAATCCATTGAAAAAATGAGAATTTTCTGCTTGTAGACACTAAAACTTGTGCAGGAATGCCAATTCTCTATCTGTAGACACAAAAACCAATGCAGAAATGTCAATTCTCATGATATAGATACTATAATCGTTGCAGAAACGTTACTTTAGTGCAATTGTCAGAATAAATCCATTGAAAAAATGAGAATTTTCTGCTTGTAGAAACTAAAACTAGTGCAGGAATGCCAATTCTCTTCCTGCAGACACTAAAACCATTTAAGAAATGCCAATTCTTTACCAGTAACACAAGAAATGTAACTATCTATTGCAGAACCCCCTTCTTATGACCTTTGACACAAGGATAAATCAAGTAAATTCTTAGCTAAAGTTATAACGGCTTTATTATGAATTGTTTGTTTTCTTTCGATTTAACGCCCACGAGCCCAAATCTTACCTAACTAAAGGTACTGCTCATTGCCTCAGTCCCCATAGTTAGGAGAACGTGAGTGGTCACTCATCTAACATTGGCCTACTCCTCTTTTTTGGCTATTTATCGCTAACTGGTGAACCATTAATTAATTTACAACTTATCGTCTCGATTTAATATTTTATCGAGAAATCTTTGTTCTCAAACTTTTCAACAGCTTTTGTCTTGTATCTTTCGGATATCGGAAATAATAAAAATCTCTTCAAAGTTTAACGCCGAAAGGAATTTCTTTTTCCGGGCTAAGCCTCCACTTTTATACCGCCCACAACGATACAAAATTCAATTCAGCCCTAAATTAGGTCACGAGTCTCGATCATTATCTAAAACTTCAATTATGCACATAATAAACGGCTCAAAAAAGATAGTTTTCCGTATTTAAATTTTAAATTTCTGTTTATTTTCATTTGGTATGCAATAGTGAGAATGTAAATTGATTAAAGTTGAAAAATTATTGTTCTAAGTTGATAAAAAAGCGTCTGATCGTTGGTTATCGTTTGGCTTTATCCCATATCGCATTATTTAAAGTTATCTACGGTATTTTGTGTTTTATTAGGGTTACGAAGGGGGGATTTTGAACCCGATAGCTTTCCAGAGTCTTATCTTAATATCGATTCAGCCAAACCGCAGTTATTTCAGCCTCTGTTTTCGCGGGGGTGGAAGGAAGGATGATTAGATCAACCTCTAAAACATGGAAGATATTAACTCATGAAGTTTTTTTTTTTTTTATTCAAGTTATTGGTTTCATGCTGGTTTAAAATGATAAAAAATGGAAAACGTCATGGGATGTCACAGGAGGTATCACGCTAGACGTCAAGGTTTTTCAAACTTCTTTCTCATGGAACAAATTGAAAAACGTCTAAATCAATAATTTTTAATTTAAATAAATAAAATCGGGGACAAACAAACGAAAAAATACAAAGAAAAACGGCTTTGTTCACGTTTGGCACCCCACAAGAGAGTTTAATTTCCGGCCAAGGGGAAATTGCAAAACAGGCATTAAAACGCAAATCCTCTTCGCTGAAAAAATGGAGGGCAATCGTAAATTAAAACGTGCATGGATCCTCCTTTTAAAATCCAAATTATAGTCCAGAATTTGTTGATTTTTTTTGAAAAAATTCGATTTTGGACCCCAGAATTCATATTTTCGATCTCGATTAAAAGATTATTAATTTTTTTTTGGCCTTTTTGAGAAAATCAAAATTTAAAAATGTTTATAGAGAGGTAATTTGAGAGCATTGGTAATGTTGGGGAGGGATTTAGTGTCAAAAGTGCAAAAAACTGGCGTTTCTCCTATTAATTTAGTGTGTACAGAATGAGAATTGGCATTTCTGAATGATTTTTGTGTCTACAGGGCATAGAATTGGTTGGTTATTATTGGTTTTTGTGTCGGAAGGTTGATAATTGGAGTTTTGCATTGGTTTTCGTGATAGAAGGCAGAAAAGTATCGTTTCTGCCTTGCTTTAGTGCCTAAAAGGTGATAATTTGCGTTATTTCAATGGCTTTAGTGTCTACAGACCAACAATTGGGATTATTGAAACAGTTTTTTGTCAAAAGGAACAGAATTGGCATTTATGCATTGGTTTTTGTGTCCAAATGGAGATAATTGGCCTATTTAAAACGTTGATTTTGAGATTTTTTGACAAAAAAAAAAATTGGCTCTTATAACCATGATTTTGAGGTTTAAGACGAAAATTTGGCTTTGTAAATGTTGATTTTGAGGTTTTTGGACGAAAATCAGGCTTCATAAATGTTGATTTAGAGGTTTTTTACGAAAATTAGGCCTTACAAATGGTGATTTTGAGGTTTAAGACGAAAATTTGGCTTAATAAATATTGATTTTGAGGTTTTTGGACGAAAATTATGCTTCATAAATGTTGATTTCGAGGTTTTGACGAACATTAGGCCTTACAAATGTTGATTTTGAGGTTTTTGGACGAAAATTTGGCTTTATAAATGTTGATTTCGAGGTTTTGACGAACATTAGGCCTTACAAATGTTGATTTTGAGGTTTTTGGACGAAAATTTGGCTTTATAAATGTTGATTTTGAGGTTTTTTTGACGAAAATTAAGCTTTACAAATGTTAATTTTGAGGTTTTCGACGAAAATTTGGCATTTTAAATGTTGATTTTGATGTTTTTGGACGAAAATTAGGCATTTATAAAAGTTGATTTTGAGGTTTTTTGACCAAAATTTGGCTTTGTAAATGTTGACTTTGAGGTTTTTGGACGAAAATTAGGCTTCATAAAAATGTTGATTTTGATGTTTTTGGACGAAAATTTGGCTTCATCAATGTTGATTTTGTGGTTTTTTGACCAAAATTATGCTTTATAAATGTTGATTTTGAGGTTTTTTGACCAAAATTAGGCTTTACAAATGTTTATTTTTAGGTTTTTTGACGAAAATTTGGCTTTTCAAATGTTGATTTTGAGGTTTTTGGACGAAAATTAGGCTTTACAAATGTTGATTTCGAGGTTTTTTGACGAAAATTTGTCTTTTCAAATGTTAATTTTGATGTTTTTGGAAAATTTGGCTACATAAATGTTGATTTTGAGGTTTGTTGACCAAAATTAGGCTTTATAAATGTTGATTTTGAGGTTTTTTGACGAAAATTAGGCTTTACAACGTTGATTTTGAGGTTTTTTCGACGAAAATCTGGCTTTTCAAATGTTGGTTTTGATGTTTTTG
>JAGWEN010000158.1:0-150000 GCA_018703685.1 Orius laevigatus
CCCCCGCCTCTGCACTGTCTCGCTTCCGCCTCACCGCCTTCCTCCCCCTCGCCCTCTCTTTCCCCCCCCCTTCCCTCCCCAACCGCCTGCTTCTCCCACTTCCAGTCCCTCCCCAGCCCCACCCCCCTGCTGCCCCCCTCCCCCGTGGCCTGCCTACCCTCTTCCCATTTGCCTGCCGCCCCCGTCTCTCCCTATCTCCCTTGCTTCTCGTGGCCTGTCCTCTCGCGCAACCCATCGTTTAAAAACTTCTATCGGCGAAAAACAAATTTATACACTTAACAGAGTTGTTTGTTTGGGCTGTCAAAAATATATCATAATGGTTCATATAACGCTAGCTTATTAAACATTGGAGAGCAAGAAATTTGAGAAGGAAATCACTAGGGGTTTCGATTGAAAAAGGTAGATCTCCAAAGGTGAGATAGACATGTGGAGACTCCCCTCAGTTTCCCTTATCTCCGAGTTTACGGATCATCAATTTCTTTCTCGTCTGGAAATATGGCTTCTTCCAGAGGTGAGGGGCACCAGAGTCCTGGGTCTCAAATCCTAGACCAAGGGGTCCTTCATTGCCACACTCGCCCCATCAAGCCGGCCCCTTTTACACATATCCTTTCACAATTCTTTATTCCACATCGGGCGAACCAAGCACTCATCGTCCCATGTCCCCAGACAACAGACGTCCTCAGTTAGAGAAGGAAATGTACCGGGATAGCCAGAGATGTCATCAAAGAAATAAGGGGGTTTTCTTTTTCATCCCACAAACCCCTCATCGTTTGCACTGTACTTAGAAAATCATTTGTAATTCACTTGAATAACACTTTTAAGGGCAAATTGTTGAAATCAAGAACGTCCTAGCTGAAGGTCATCACTGCATTTTTTTTTCAAAATTTTAGACGATCACCTGTTAAGTCACAAAGCGAAACAACCACATAATTTACCCTGAAGGTTAATATTATCATAAAATACATATTAAGTTTTCAAAATAATATTGCTTTTGATTGCAAGATAATAAATTAGGTTGATTAGTTCTCTCCATGCCATAAATAGAAGCCAATTTTCTACTTTGATAAATGTACTTTAAAGACTCTGACTTCCTCGAATTGATCACAAAACTAATATTTTCATAATGAATTGATCAATAATTAAATTTTAATATCACGGATCGGGATAATAATCTCTGTCGTCGATTTCCAAACGTTGAATTTTATAACTGAAAACACAATGCTTTCCCCCCCCACCCCCCCCCCCACCCCCCCCCCCCCCCCCCCCCACCCCCCCCCCCCCCACCCCCCCCAATCACCTGTATGGTGAACACTACTGAAAAAAAAATTTGGTCCGATATCTGTGACTTTTCATTACGTCAGGGCGCTCGCTCTTACAGAGAAAGGCGATTAAGAAGAGGATAAATTGAGGACATAGGACGTAGTGAGAGGGATTTTCCTTTCCGTATGAGAGGATGGACGCCAATTGAACATTACAGATAGCAGAATTCGAGAACGTGAACATGGTTTCGGCGTGGTCCTCACGACACGTCATTGTACCGCTCCTAGTTCAAAATCAAAAGGGGTACGTCAGCAAATTAACGCTTCTCCCTCTCCCTCCGCCCTAGTCATTTACAGTGCAAACGCCGATGAGAGTCGAAATACCAGTTGAAAACAATACGAAGAAAAACGTCGCCAGCACGAGTACACTTGCCAACTCTTTGCATAATTATCGGCTTTTGCTCATTATTTCTCATTCCCTAAAAAATGTAACTCAGCTCATTTTGTTCGTTTTTTTGGGTTGTACGAGACCGCAAGAACTGGCAAACCCAAGACTGCAATGACTCTGAGAACGAAGCCAGGAAGAAACGAACAAAGTCTTTGTTAGAAAATTTTTTTCATTTTGAAGTTCGGTATAGCTTAATAGTCGGCAGAGATCAATATTATAATACTTCAGTTGAACATGGAAAAAATTGGGGGCGATAAGCGAAATTATGACTCATTCAGAGTATCTGCGTCTGCTTAGTAATTAAATTTAGCATTTAAAATGAGTCACGGCTAGGACTTGTAGGACTTGGGGCGTTTCCTACGGTCTCACTGTCTCCCGTAAAGCTTACTAACCATGGAAATCGAAAGCAAAAACCCCGTCATCCTGACACTTGGCCGTGCTTCAATGCGCGTCCTTCAATACACTCAAGCCACTTGTCAAATGGCTACTGAACGAGTGATTTTTTATGTCTCATGAAGTGTCAGATATGACGCCAGATCGAAATTAGGTAATTGCTGAATAATTTTACACGGGCTATGACAAAATATAGTGCTGGCCGACGATCTAATTTCTTGGCACCCTTAAAGATCATCGACGGGGGGGAACATCGGCCGCCATCCTTTAAAGGTTACGATTTTTCATGGTAATTCTATGTACTTAACTACTTGTACAGATCTTTATTAAGGGTTCATACGAACGTAAGCTTGAAAGGTGAAAAGATAAGAAAAAGGCGGTAAAACTAAAGAAAAGAAAAGTCCAAAAAAGGAGGTTTGGGTCTTTGCTCTCGCCCTCCACCCCAGGCCGTGTTTCACAGCATGACAAAATTTATGGTCAAGTAACCAATAGAACTGACCCCATCAGAACGCCATAATTGAAGCTAATTGAATGCCTATTAGCGGGCCGAAAACGCATCTGTTAGAAGGGCCTAAACCGATTTGTTTTTCTTGAAAAAAAAAATTCTCAAACTTTGATAGGGCTCATGCCTCGATAAGAGATTAAAAGGTTACGGGAAAATTTATTAAAATATAAAGTTGTTAACAATTGTAATGGCCCTATAATAGTTGGAATAGAGTGTGTTTTGGTCATAAAACGCTTATTTAGGACTTATGGCAAAAAAACCGAAAATCAGCTTGGTTTTTCGCCCCTCCCGAAGGGTATCAGAGGTTTCTCTGAGTTGGAAAAATTAAGATAGTCATCCCACCATAGCCCCGAACAAATTTTAAAAAGTTTCAATAAGTTCCCTGCGCCAATTTCGCTTCAGCAGACCTCCCTTTTTTCTTTTTTCGGCTCTCTGTGGTGACTGACGACAAGGAAAAATTGAAAAAAAAAAAGAAAAAAAAAAAAAAAAAAAAAAAAAAAAAAAAAAAAAAAATTACCTACGCTAAAAACTTGAGGCTCTCCATTTTTTATGGTTCTAAAACAGTCACAACCTAAAATTTCGTAAACTACTAAGTAAATATGTCATGAAAACGCACTATGCAAGTCCAACCGACAAACTGAGAGGCTTGCTTCAAATTACAACAGCAACAATGGGTTATGGCGCAGCAATCACATGAGCACATCACAAACAATGAAATAATCAAATATTTCTTTTCAACAACCACATGCTTTCTTTACTCGCCTGTATAAATGTTTATGTATTTAGTTCAAAAGCGCTTTAATTCTCGAGAGGAAACATGGGAAACGTCGAAAATCACTCGAATAATATATCATAGACTCCAGGATTAAATTAATTAATCGCCTGTCCTGGCGTATCTCGTCGTTCTATGATATGTGACGAAATAGATTCCTCTCATCTTTAACGCTCAGAGGGAATGATAAACGCCTTTATATAGACCGAGCGTGTAACCTATACTGGTTAAAATTTGCATATTCCGACCATTGATTTAAAATCCTTTGTAGTTTAATTTGAATTAATAATAAATCTCTCAACAAATCTCAGCCAGTTTTGCGAACATAAGCTTCGCCCGTTATTAATTATCTTTTTGTACACAATATCAAAATACCTGACCACGGAAAATATTCAATTTCAAAGTCAAATTCTTATTAATTAAAAACAAAAATTTTAACATTTATTTTATTGAAACGGATAAAATTAAATAATATTTCATTTTAAAAATACATTATCTCTTTAATAATTAATAATAATTCGATGGAGGTACCTCTTTTGGTCCTGAAAACAACTCGTCCTAAGGTCAACCAACATAATTTTCCTCATAAAATGGCGGAAAAGAGAAGAACTGCTAACAATTTCGCTCTGAACACAATACTTGACACCCACCAAGTACTTGACATAACCGATTTTTTTATGTGGAGACGCATAAGTTCTTGACCAATATACAGCACGTTTCTTAACTGCTAAAAAGTTTTAAACGTTTAAAATTGAAACATTAAGTTTTTCTTTAAAAAACCACTGGCCCTAATTTCAACTCGACATAAAGAGTTTGTTGTATAGGGCGAGATTATGTCGAGTTGACTTTAGGGCGAGTTGCTTTTAGTTCGAAAGGTACAACCAATTCGAAGATTTTATTAAATGGGAAAGTTTAAAATAGAAGTTTTTAATAATTGTTAATTTATAATTACAATTATCGTGTTTTAAAAAGAGAATATCTATTGGCCCAAATAAACAATACTATTCTTTTTCTCGATTTACCAAGGGTCAAATCAATCAATTCTATGATGCTAAAATTAAAAAATTAAAAATAAAAAGAGAAATAACCAAAGGTCGCATATGTCAATGTAAAGATTAACCCTCATGGGCAATCCCTTGATTTTAATTGTTATATTTTTAAAAACTTTTTTTTTCTTTTTTTTTTAAGGCTTTCGGCCATTTAAAGCCATTTCAGCCTTGACAGATCTTTAAAAACATTTATGGAGGTGAAAGTACTTATAAATAATACAACCAATAAATCAACAAAGGGATGGTATTTGGGATTTTACTCCAATTTTGACCTAGTTTCAAGGAATCCTATACCTATGGATATAAAATAGTTAATTCATTTAGTTTAAATTATCGATGATTATAGAATAATTATTTCGAAACTTTCCTGATTAAAATTCCCTACACGTGACAAATCTTATCAGAATCTAATATGAAATCAAAATAGAAAAATTCTTCTTGGAAAATGAATTATAATTTGAAATGCGTAGAAAACTCTGAGCGTTGACATGTCGAAAGGTCGTTCCCCATTATGGTCAAAAGTTCAACGAGTTTGTATTCATTTTTTTCAGCCTTTCTCATCAATTTATGCCAATTAAGATATGGATTATAAAGATATAGAGACAGAGAAAGAGAACAAAAAACCTTCCGGCAACGAATAACAATTATGGCAATTATTGAGACAAATATTGGGATTGAATAAATAACACTCGACCTTTGTTTTTTCCTGTATAGATACTTAAAAGTGCTCTAATATTCCCTAATTTTTTCGGATTGTTTAAGATTTTAGAGATAAAAGTAAAAGAAAAAATCTCAATCTTAACCTTTGCTTTTGTTACACTGTCGTTTAGGGTCTATCAATAATTTTTTTGTTTTAATTCTTTCGATAGCTTATTATCTTCGACAAAATAGGGAGAAGAAAGCAAACTTTTTGAATTTAAGATGATGAAATTCTTCAAAACAATTGAGGTCTTTTTATCGTATCTTAGTTTTGCGACAACCATAGTTTCCCCTAAGGGGGTGAGGCAAGAGGACTTGTAGTACAAGACTAATTTTTTTTACAAGTTTCACCTGGTGACAGATCGGCATGTATTATTTATAAGGTTCACTATCGTTTTTGTCGAAAATTTGGAGTACCAAAAAGAAGTTCAATCTCAGATATAATTTTTTCCACATTAGGATAATACTTTATCAAATTCTTCATTAATCAGAACTCAATGGAATTTCGATAAAATTAACCTTTGATATTAGATAAAATAACGGCGCGTCGGTAGGCGCGACACGAGGAGGACTGGGCGGGGCTGCCACAGCGACGACGTGGCGATGCTTATAAAAAAAACGAGTACGACCAAGATAAGTGGGCGTAATGCGTATTGAGACAGAAAATTTACCTTTCTTTATTAACTGTGTGCCTAAAAACTAAAGAAAAAAAAAGTCATATTAAATAAGCAGGTATATCCCCTGGATTGGAATCGCTTTTATTTTCGTGATCAGGGGATGAGAGAGGAGGTAAGACCGGCCTCAATAGCCCATATCTTCCTCCTGAATCTCTCTAAAATTAGGAAATGATAAAAGGTTTGTTTAACCTTCAATGTTGTTTGGTTAGCATTTAACCAAACCAAATTGAAAAAAAAATTATTAAAATAAATTATTTTCTTCCTAATTTAAACTATGCATTAAAAAGTCAACCTTGCAATTTAGTTTCGCTCCCTTAGATACGTAATAAAATATTGAACTTAGCATGCTCTCGGAGCATGGCCTTTGTTTGCACAAAAAACTTTCCACTCATTTTCGAAATAAATCTTTCAAGGGGTATGCCATTCAAAAATTTATTCCTCTCAGACAAGAGATACGGAGTTGGTGTTTTAAAAATTTAACGTTTTTCTTGTTCACTCCATAACCGCATTAGGAAGTGGTTGAATAGGTTAATTTAACGTCAGGATTTTGTTGATTTGATTCTTTTTTTCTTTTTTTAAATTCTAGGTTAATTTCTAAAAATGTCGCTGAAACGACAGACAATTCTAAGTAGATAACATACATAGGTAGGAAAATCAAAAAGTAATATTCAGTAATGTCAGTATAGTTATATTAATCTATGTAATATTCCGAACAGTAGTCAGTCACCAGAAAAGACTGACCACGTGGTTTGGGAATATCCCGGGAAAGGTTCTAGTAACCAGGGGTACCACAGCACGTGCTAGACCCAACTTTTTAGTTTAAAGTAATTTTTTTTCTGCTCCAATAAGATTTTAATAAAATATTTAAAATTCAGGCCTTCTTTATGAAAATGGGTTGAACAAATAACTTGAACATAAAACGTCAGATAGGGAAGATCGCAGACTGATAATTTGATAAAGAAGTCTGGTGACTAATGCGGATATTACATTGTCCACGTGATACAAAAAATACGTCCGGATGATATTCAGTGACCGAATGGTTCTCCATCATGATATAAGACCGTGTAAACTAAAGAATTTCTTACCAGAAGAATTTCATGACTGAACCTTTAAATGCCAGTAACTTCTTGAATTTTCTACCTATTCAATCGATATATATATCGTTCGAAAGGTGTTTAAAATAGCTTTTTAACGGTCTAAATTTTGATTGAATCAGTCAAAAATTGTGGAATTTAAGAGAATTCAAAGGCTCAGTAATGAATTCGTGACGCATTGAAAGTGTTAAACTGTCGGCGCTTTGCGGTTGTTGATAAAATAAACTCATTGTTAACTGCGAACTAATCTTGACATTGTCAATAAATTTATGCTAATAGACATTAGACATTATTCTCGGATCTGTTTTAGTGCATGGTGTAGTTATGGTATAAAAGCTTATACTTGTTGTGAATATCTGAAGATGCTAATATCTCAATTTGGGTTTTGAGACGGATGAATGCGGGTTGAATATTTCCGGTTAATTTCCCCCGGGTAATGACTAGTCTTGTCTAATTGATATTCGCGAGATGGGAGAACTACGGGGAAGAAAATTTACCGCCCTCCGCGTCCTCGTCTAGCCGCCTTCACGTTGTTACACATGCACCTGACGAGGCTCAACTTCCCCCCTTAAACTTCAAGCTCAAGAAGACTTTACTCTGTCATTAACCCGGAAACTTTAGGCTCGAATTTAAATTCGATCCGAGCCCTCAGATATTTTAATTAGAGGAGGTTATAAAATTAGAGACTCAAATTTATTTTAGTTACCTACCATCAATTTTAATTGAGATTATTTTCTTCATCGTATTTTCCTTTCTTGGTATCTAATGTTATTTATTCTCACGCTGATAGATTGAAATTGTATACCATCCCTAACCATACCATACCATCCCTAACCATGTTGCAATAAGGAGTCAAGAAAGTTGCCCGCCTGAATTGTATCAACCGTTGGCGTTATCATGTCATCAGTGCGATCCTCTGCTTGCAACTTTGAGGATGCACCGATGGACAGCGACACTGAACAGACTTATCAAAGTGCAAAGTTGTTATTGTTGTCCCATTGATATACATCCTAAATCCTAACTGTATAGATAGGGGTGATTTACTTTCCTCGACTAATAGTTGGCTCAAAGTGATTATTTTGATTTTCTTTTATTGGGACAGCTCATAAATCGAAAAACGTGATTGAATATGCAGAAAAGGAGAAAAGCTGTGGTTTTTATTTGAAAACGATGACTCTCAAATCTAAATTGATTATATAAATTTCCGGAGATTGGTTTCGTGTGAGTCGGAATGAGAAATTGTTCCGATTAAGGTAGGCTACAAATCCTCGGTTTGTACAAAGAGAGGAAGCGAGATAGAGGCCGGGAATGGGTGGCGGGTCCGGGGAGGGCGCCCTCCCCACCCGGTCGGTTCTGCGGTGGCGGGGTGTCTCAAAGGTATCACAACAGTGTATTCGATCTAATTTGAATTTAAACTCGACTCACGAACCAGACTGTGGGCTAAGTCCCTACAGCTCAAACCCAAAATGGAATTACCCTCAGAGACCGGGGAGGCTTAGGAATAAATAACATCCAAACCCCCCTTCTTATATAACCACAGGACCCATTCTCTCCTCCCGATTTATTTTCATGGATAAAATTTTAAATCGAATATTATCATGATCCATCTAGAAATAAGAAAACAAAGAAGTTTTTGGACATTTTAACTTTCTTAATAGACCCTCCCAAAAAATTGTAAAAGGAGTGGGTGTTTAGGGTAGGTTTGGGATGGGGGAGGTGGAAGGAAGATTGGAGAGGTTAGAGGAGGTGATGGGAGAGGATGTTCGTTTTGTTTGGCGTGGTGAGGGGTGCTGGCAGATGGATGACCTCCCATAACCTCTCAACACTTTCCTCATAAACTCTCCCATCTCCTCCCCTACTTTCCTCAACACTCCTACCACCTTCCCAGCATCCCTACCTCAATACTAAACAACCTTTACCTCTTATACTTGTCCATCACCTCCTCCTCCTCCTCCTCCTCCTCCTCCTCCTCTCACAACCTCAGTCGTTTTGTCTATACAGGGTCTCCTTCACCCTTCACAAAATTGCAGGGTCGAGTTTAATACAATAACTCTCTTTGGGAAAGTTAAAATTATACTTATCCTTACAGTACAATCTTAATATTCAAATATGGCTAATATCAAAAGTGCCAAATTTTTGTCATTTCATGGAATATTCTAATCATTTTATTGTTGCATAACATGTTAAAAAAATATGACCTTCACAGATATTGTTTGATTTGTGCAGATAAACTAGAAGCTCAACCTTGGCATATATTGTACATTTTATAGTAAATCCTGTATTTATTATGCAATAATAAATTAGAAGAAAAAAGATAAGATTTAATTTCTATTTGAACAAAATTCAATCTTCTACCTGAAACATAAAGGGCCTAATATTCACTAAGCTGGATTCTACTTGTATAATCCTTGTAGTTTGAACTCTACTTCAGATAATTAAAATGTTGAAAAGTTTTAGTTTTTAATAATGTTTTTTAAACAATGAATCTTTGTTATATCGTAGGGTCCGGTTTAATTAGAAGGGCCCCTTATGGAAAGAAGGTGGAGCTCAAACAAGGTGAGGATTTGCATTTTTAGCCCTCACTTCGGGCTTCCCCCTTCATTTTCTTACGCAACCCCATTTCAGTAGGTGGGGGTTGACAACATTGGATAAAGTCCACCCTTGACAAACTGTTGCATACATTTCCATTTACAGAGGCTCAAATCCCCTTAAAACGCGTCCCTGTTTTCTTTTTCCATATGAAATCGCTTCGAAGGGAAATCTCTAAAGTTTTTCAAACTTTTCTTTAATAAAGAAGAAGATTCAGCAGATTTGGATGCAACTCCCCTAACTCGAATAAATAAATTGGAACATTAACCATTCAAGGTTTAATTTGTGTTTGTTCCTAAATTAAACGAAATATATCTGGTTTTTGCTAGATAATGATGAGTAAAACATTCCATTTCGTCATAATTGATGTTTATATCCCCCGGAGCCACTATCCTTCATTTGAAAATTTACATATTACCCGATTAGGTTAACTAGTGTTTCACGGTTAGGAATAGAATGTTGCTAATCTGTCGGGTGCTGATAACCCTTCAGAGTCCGGTTAATTTGCATATACCATGACATATTAATTGTGCAAATTGATGGCGGCTAATCTGATACGGAGAGCGGTTCGGTGATGTGGGGGGGGGGATCCGGAGCGTACGGCCGGGTCACTCCCGACTCCGAGATTCCATCCCCTTTCCTCATTACCGACTCGAACCCCTCCACGAAACTAGAATCAATCACACTAGTTAAGTCCACTTTCAACATAATTGAAGAAGCCAATTTGTAACTCTGCTTGATGGCTTCCGAAACCGATTATTCTCTCGTCTATTCAAATTCAATTCAAATAATTAGGTTCCTCAAAAATGATATTGAATCAGGGTGTTCGAAAATGGGTCTTTAGGGATAGGAGATGAAAATAAGCTTGTCGTCCCTTCCGGCCGACCATCCGTCTCCACTTTTTTTTCCAGTTTTATCATCTCCATGGTACATCATTATCGAGACACTGATTTTAGGTAGTAAATGCCTTGATTTTCAGCCTTAGGCCATCATTTCTACAATCCCAAATTATTTAGAATTGAATTTCCTGTATAAAAATTGATATAATCTAAACACAAACGAAAGTTGGCAGTAACAATTTTATTACTCCCTAAGATCAAAATTGACCAAAAAATCATCAACTTTGTATCCCAAGACATTTACAATGTCTAATTTGCCATTAAAATGGGGGTTACGGTAGTAAAGAGTAAACAGGTCACTATGCTAGACAAGCAAATTTCGCTCAATAAATTGTCTTAATTAGTTTGTCTTAAATTCTTCAAATTCCATAATGACATGCATTGATAAAAAGTGCACTAATTGTAATACCATTGTGGGATCAGATTAAAAATAAATTGAAAATATACTTAATTGGTGTCAGACAGGGGTCCTGAATGGAATGCCAGAATACAGAAATTAACGACTTAAAAACATTCAATTATGGGTAAAACTAATTATGATAAACAGATCGATTAGACGTATAAAAATGATTACTTAACGTTTTGAAAATTGTGTAATAATTATTGGTCATAGTCCAAAGGGTAATGCGAAGATGATAAAAGCAATGTACAAGTTGTTAAGTTAGCTCAATTTTTTCGTGTATTGAGGACTATTAAAGCTTAACCATTTCTGAACTACTAAAGATGGGGAGCTCGGACATTATATCTACCTATAGCCAGGCAATGCTAATTTTGTTGGACGGTTTTGGGCCATATTGGGATAAATATTCAGTTTTATCCCTGTTCCATATTATTCTATTTGTACCTCCATTCTACTTGCCTATAACAAATTGTCCTCCTCTTCTATTTTCATCAGCTCCCAATTAACTGCCAATTCAATTGTCTTCAGTTAGTGATTCTCACTTAAAAGGCTATTAAGAATTAAATTATTTCAATCAGAAGTTGATTAAGAATTCATTAATAAATTTAAAAATTAATGGAAAACAATTAAATTTAATGTCGATGAATATGTATCGCGTAGGAGGGTTGATAAATGAAAAATCTGACCGGGAGCGTATCATGGGGTTTGGGAATCGAGGGGATGCGTGCATGTACTCTCTTGGCTGTTTGTCAAGTCTCTCAGATTTGCATGTTTATTTAACAGGGCGGAAAGTGATTTGCCACGTGGTAGGAGTGGGGGGAAGTGAAGCGAAAAGGGCTAGTTTATCCTCAGAACATGTAGAGGCCGGAAAGCGGAAGTTTGCGAGGAACTAGCTCGAATAATACAATGTACTGCGACAAAACGTCACTTGTTCTTTTATTAATTCCACCTTTTTCATTGATTTTAAAAGAGATTTTGTCGTTGGAATTTGAGAAAAATTACTTTCTCGAGGTTTTTTCCTTTTGGGGACGTACATCAAAAAAATTGATTCTCGGGATTCGATCAGCAATAACAATTCCTAAAGTAATATCGGGGCTATGAAAGAAGTAGACCACAAAGGTTGAACCTACCGCGGTTCTCACGGGCTTTTGGAAAAAAGCCCTTCTTGTGTTATTGCCCCAAACGTTTGAGATATAAGAATGCCAAAAGAATGCTACAGCCTCGGAAAAAACTCGACTTTTTCCCTTCTATACCTTCCAAGACATTGACCATCGAAAAAGTGATAAAAGAAGCCGGATAAAACTGATTACGAGTCACCTTTAAAATTGATCCCCAAAAATACGCTTTTAATCTAAAAATTCATAATTTAGTAACTAAGACATTATGAGTTGGTGTTGTTTTCTTCCATGATATCGAAGAATTTTTGAAAGAAGAATTAATTATTAAAAGCTAAGATTATCAGGTCACATGAATCAATCAAATTGGAACGGGGGAGAGTTGTGCTGAAGGGGAGTGGGTTTACTTTGGAAAAAGTTTAACAAAGATCCTCTAAAATAATTAATGTTTTAATTATTTATAAATTACTCGTATTGATTTTTTAATTGGGTCCTTATTTGGAGATAAAACAGTAGGTACTACTGTATACACACTTCCCATTATTCGCACTCTACCCATGATTTTAGCTATGTATCACTTAAGGCTCAGCAGCCAAGGCAGTTAGTATCATAATTTCTTCCCACATAATGCAGGATCATGGTACCGTTGCTAATGACAGAGGTGGTGGCACGACATTAGAAGCAATTAGCTATGTATCACTTGTAAGGAAAAAGAAGAAATTAATATTTTCGGCTCAGCACATATTCAGCAGGCAACCTTATGATTCGTAGCACTCAATGGAAGGAAACTGTCAGCATGTTTTGACAGTTTGAGGGCGGTGGCCGACTTTCTTTTGCTGTGCTAGGAAGGCACAAGATGCCGGGGCATAAATCTCTTGACTCCATCAGAGTATGGAATTTTCCGATGGTTTAATCTCTGGGATCATAAAGTGCTCTAGTCAGTAGCTGTCAGATGCTGGTGCTCTGTTAGGTGTTGTTTAGGGCATGTAACTGTAAAGTTGGTTACCCCTAAAAAAAATCACTTTTGTGCACAAATTGCGTTTGTATAAAATATGTTTAGTGGAGTCGTATAAAAAGGAGATGCTATGCTATTTTTATTTGCAGTTAATTTTCATAGGCGTTTGTTTTATGGAGGTTTTTCCGGTCCTTGAAGTCCGAGAAGAATAAGGTGGCTGAACATTAGTATTCTGTAGAGGGCGAGAAGTGTTTCTTTCATTTCGAAGGCGAAAGGCGGGCGCGGTTCCGTTTGCGCTAATGCGGAAATATGAGAACGACCACACGTCCAGAAGTGGGGACCGGGGGTTGGTTGATGGTCGGAGGGGCTAAGTCGCCTATTCGAAAAGTAACTCATTTCCCCTCCACGGTTATATTACTTGTAGAGCACTTGTTCAAAATGGAATTGCCACCCTCATGAAGCAACTAGAGCGAACGGCTTTCCAAAACAACTCCGCCTTTATATACTACGTTCACCTTGTTTACGACTCCTTATTTTCTCGTTTTGAGAATACGTGCCTTCTCGACGTCCTTTTTTTAATAGGAATTTTGTTGCCTTCGTCTTCAACCACCAGCACCTACTACTGAAAACTTGCATCATCCAATTAGAGTCCTTAGGACGGCTAGACTTACCGATGTGACTGTTTTACAGCAGACCTAAAAGTGACGAAAAACCAAAATTTTTAAGTGTAAACCATTCCTTTCATCACCAGAGCAAATAAACGCCAAGAGAGGGAAGAAAATTAGAGACAGAACTCGGGCGGAACATGTTTCGAAGCTCAGGAGGAAATGCAGCAATTCGTAAGCACATTAACGTGTATCATAGTGTGTAATAAGAGGGGACCCTTACCCACTTAGGAAGCCTAAATGAATACATAGTGTCCTCTACCCATTTATTGTACATTCAGGGGTCCAAATCCCTTTCCTCAAATTCCCTACTTCCTTTTATTAGACACTATCTAAGCATCTAAGTTCCAAAATCTACTCTAATTGTGAAAACCATGCTGCTTAAGTCGAAATATTTTCTTCTTTATCACCTCCCTTACCCTCCTTCTCCCTCTTTAAACATTACACCATGTTCACCACTCTCCCATCACCTCTCCGACCAACCCTGACACTCCCCCACCTTTCTTTAACTACCCCATCTACTACCTTCCATAACCTTCACCCATCACCTCTCCTACCTCTCTCGACCCTCCCACTACCTCCCACCTTCCTTGACTAGGTCTCAAATTCCAAAGGTTATTTCCACTTTTTATTTCAGGTTATTATAATTTTCAAAGGTTAATAAATAATTAAAATGTTTTATTTTTTATTATTTTTTTCTCATCATACATTTACAAAATAAATCACAAGGATTGCATATAATTTTAATATGAGTATTATTTTGTAATGTTGCAGGATGTAAAACACTATTTTGCCACAACTAACATCTTTTTCCCCACATTTTATTAGATTAACACACATTTAAAATTTTTTTTTTTACAAAGTTTAGACACCGAAATATAATGAAGTCAAGCTCTGCATAGTCTCTTAAAAGGGAACACACTTAAAGCATACTTTATACAATTAAAAAATCTAAAAAAACACAATCAAATCGAAAGAAAAATTGTTTTCGAAAGTGGCACATGCTACGATTTTACGAAAAATGAAATTAAAAGAATTTTTTTGTCTTAAAAATATAGTTTTTGGTTTTTCTTATCAATATATATATAACTCTTAACTTATAAGATTGGATACAAAAATTACCATATTTACACTATCTTCTTGAAAAACACCAGGAAAAGAACATTTCACCTTCCATAGCAGGTCTTGCATATTTAAAAAGTTAATCAAGAAGTCTATTTTTATACTTTTTTGTATATAAATAAAATATCAATCTAAGTGTCGAGAAATTTTTCATAAAATATAAGTGGCGGGGAATCCGCTTTTATTTTGGTAAAACGAGAGTTTTTTTATCCACGTCCACAGACGTGGTGCCTTCCGGCCTTCACACATCGAGATCGAAAGTCAAAAAAATTAAAAATAAAAGCGACCGAACAGCCTAGAATTTCGTCCAAGTCGATTCTAAACTTTAAACACAATTTTACAACTATAATTGAAAAAAATTATAAAAATTAAATGCTTTTTTTCGTGGTAGAAAATTTTAGTGTTTAAAAATATTTTTTAAACTTGCATTATATACAAAGTACGATCACGTAAAATAAACACGAATATCAAAAAACACAATAACATTTAAACAATATTCTAAAAGACTACGTTTTAAGGGAAATCCAGTGAACATTTATATTTCGTGCTTATTTATTCTATTTGTGTTATTAATTAGATGGAAAAAAAGAGAGAAAATGCATAATGGCAATTGACCGAAATCGCTTTTTATTTACAAAATAAAATATAACTGGTGCTTGGGCGAGGGTTTGAACTTAGTCGCTCAAGCATCAATTTGAAATACACAGGAAATTCGGCCGCATCAACCTCTACGTGTTTTTCGCCTTTACCTATATACAGAAAAAAAAAGAAGTCTTATTTACAAAGAAAAAAATAGTGCTCTTAGGAATAGTGCTACGTCTTAGCTTTTTTTTTTTAATTTTCTAAAGAAAACATTTTTTTAAAAAAAGATATAAAGTACTGACTAAGAACGATAAACTATGACTAGAAAGTTATCGTTCAAAAGTTTATTTACATTTTTTCTTTTTAAGCCAAAATGCTAGAATTAAAAGGTAAAAGGTATTTTACAGTCTAAAAGAGTCCTTAAAGGGTTATTTAGTTAAATAAAATTGTTCAAATGGACGAACGGTTTATAAAAAGGTAAATGGCACTAATTTTTTATTGGTGAAGGTTAGAAAAGTTATCTATGGGAAAAGTGGTAAGAAATGATAAAATGCGGTTTTTTGTTATTTAGAACCATCTGTCGGCCAAAATGAGAAGAGACATTGAGACGAAGATGATGTCGACTGTTCGCTTGGAAGCTGTTCCGAAAGCTTTGACTCCCATATCTCGCATCTCGGGTTCTGAAAAAAAAAATTTTTTTTAATTTATTTTTTTGTGTGAAATATATTTTGAAAGCCACACCAAAACCTTGAAAATGGTAATACGTATGAGAAGATGTCAAACGCAGTGCAAAACTCCAACACCATGTGCTAATTAATTTACCCACACTTTAATCCTTCACAACTTCTTATTTTATTTATAATTTTTTTCTTTTTTTCCCATTGGAAAGCCAGTGTTATTTCAGCATAAATGTGCTTCGTAAATGGCACAAGGAAATGAAGGTGGAAAGGAGGACAACATGCGTGAAAAAAGAAAAAAAGAAAAAATAAATAAAGCAGAGAAAAATCGAACTAAAAATTTCACTTTTTGGTTTCTGACCTGATAAAACTGCGGGTGAAGAAGGAGGCTCAATACCTGGTGGAAACAAAAAACGAAAAACATAGCGAGTAGGTAACAAAAGAGAGAAATATAATTTAAAAAAAAAAAAATAAATAAAAAAAAAGGCGAACATAGTGAATAATGCCTTTTATTTTTGAGAAAAATATAAACCTATCATCGGAAAAATTGAATTTTTGAATTGTATAGAGCGGGGGAAAAAAGGCTTCGGGTTTCATTTTATATGCACTTTTACAAAATAACTTTATATTGGGTGTTCTGACCTAAAGATAAACATAAATAAAATATAGGGTGAAAGGTAGGTCGAATATGGAGCAAATGCCCGCCTTTGGTGATACATCTTTTTTGGATGTCTATTTACTTATGATTTTTTTAGCGTTTTTTTTTTTTTTTTTTTTTTTTTTTTTTTTTTTTGTTTTTTTAGTAGATTTCCAAAGGTGTGACGGATTCTCAGGGTCCAGATTCCTATATAACCGTGATCAGGATGCTCTGAAGAACTAAAACACGATAGGAGGAAGAGAAGTGGAATTTTGTTCCGGAGGTCATAGGTTCAATCATCCAGGTTGGCCCTGTATTTTTGGTACAAGGTGCCCAATACTCCATTACAATGAATTGAATATTTTGAGGGTTTTTTGTTTCTGTCCACTACAATAAGATATTCCCCGTTCCGCATTTTATAGGGGAATAAAAAGTGAAAATTAAATGACTATCTCGGATGAAGCGAAGCATTAAAGCTGTATTGAAATTCATTAAAAGCGAAAAGCATTCAGGGGTGGTTTTCTTCTTGAGATTTTCGCTGGAAAAGCGGGTTTTCCTGTAATTTCTCCACGGCTGATTTCCAAGTAATGGAGAAAGGAAAAGGGCTTATTAATAGGTTTTGCGGTTCCCCGGAGTCGCATTGTCTTTTATCCGGTCTCATCGGATTAACGAGACTCCCGTCGGGAGAGGGGGCATCTGCTTCTCGGAGATTGGTTAATGCAATTGCTTTTAGACAAGCCCGATCACGCATACATTATTCACTTGTAAAATAATAACAAAGAAAAAAAAAATTTAAAAAGCGTTTAAAAAAATAAAATGGGGAAACAGGTAGCACAATGGAAAAGGAAGGTTTAGGAGAAAAAAAAACAACAAAACTGACCTTGGTACTGACCTATGCTCCGAGTCGAGAAAATGAAATTTTCCGACATTTGGCTCCATCCGAACCGATTTTTGGCCTGAACCCTTGCCTCGTATTGCCCGGCCGGTTCGAGACCTCGGATCATGTATGACATGTGCTGCGCATAATGGCCGCTCGGCATATTCGGAAGTATGACGTCATTCCATTCACCCCTTTGAAGTCCGTTGAATCCGGTCTCGTTTTCTTGCTGGAAAATCAAATTCGAAATTTAAATGAATTCAGGTTGTGTAGGGCGAAAACAAAAAGAAAAGGATCTGCAGACAATTTCATTACGCCCCCTTCAGCTAAGACGACACGTTCCAAATCTCACTCTCTCCCTTCCATGATTTACTTCCAACAAAATCAAAGGACCTTCATTATTGTCCATTTGAAAATCTTTATTTTCTACCGTTTCTTAACCATAATGAAGAGCTCTCACTTTTTTAAAAATGTTCCTCAGTTCATTAACTTTACTATGACACCAGTCCGGACTCAATCGGACGAGTAGTTCTCCAGTACGGCTAACAAATGTGAACGGGTTTCTTCAATAGTAAATAACTATTAGGAAAAGCCAGAATTTTGGAAGTCCGATATCTCAGGAACTATTGTAGCTACAGAGCTGCGGTTAGGCCTTAAATTTAGGTAATTGTATAAGCTTTATTAGTGCTCAGAGTGACCTTTTTCATAAAACTAATATTTCAGAAGTTATGGGGCAAAAACTTTAAAAAGTATCAAAATTTTAAGATTTTTCCTAAGGAAGCTTTACACTATGTACATATCCAAAATTTAGTCTTTTGCAATTTGTTTAGACCTAAAATGCTAATTCTTTTGAGCAACCGTTTCAGCGTCAAGAATTGGGCAATTTAGAAGGAAAATAAAACTGCTTTTTTGTAAATATAAATAATGTAAATGGTTGAGTTGATATCACGAAATTAGAAACGGTAGATTTGCGACTCACTTCTTCCTTTTTTTGCCTCTCTCTTTCCCGGAGTGTGGCTAGTGATCCGTTACAGCGTGAGCTCGACATCCAGGGTAGCGGACCGTTTTAAAAGAGCATTAGGGAAATGGGAGAGCTATAGATCATCATCTCGGCGGCTGTAGCGTTTAGCCGCCTGAGTCTTTTCCATCCCGTATTTTGAGGCACGAGTCCCTCCCCCACCCTCCTTTTCAGAAAGGGAGAGGGCCTAAATTAAAAATGGAAGACGTTAGATCGTGCCCCACGATGGTAATAGGTTCTTTGAATTTTTCATACCTTTTCACCACACGGCCCCAAATGGTAAACCTTCAATCTAGGCTATAACAATAAATTAATTTTTATCTTAAAAGTTTTACACCTCCCTAAACAAAATTAACTTTTTTTAAAAGGCAAATTAGTGTCAACAGAATAATATGATGAAATTTATTTATAATATTGCTAATCGTTGTTTGTTCATTTTATCACTTATTCTAGAATATCTCAAAGAAACCTTATTTTTGTAAGTAATAAATCTATCCATTTGGCTTATTTGGGTCAAAAGAACGAGTTCAGCTTTTTTTTTTAAATTTACAAATAGTTGAACTAAGCTATGATTTATGGAATATGCAAATTACTGGTCGCTTTAATATAAACGATTCAAATTAAATTAGTTCAAAATTCAACAAAATCGTATTTCCCAGCTTCGTGTAACTTTTTAGTCCAATTCTGAACCAGGGGAGTGAGGCAAGAGGATTTAGCATACCTAACCCAAAAATGGAGATTTCGGTAGAACACCACCGACCTTTACCAAATTTGCACCATAGGGTCTTTAGGATGTCTGGGTTAGGAACGCGGCAGCATTCCGCTCAAAAAATTTCTGTAAAAAACACACTTTATGAGAAAGTTTCGGGGGTTCCACTTCCACAAGACCAGACCTTTTGATTTTTTTAAGTGGTTTTGTCTGTGTTTTTCACTTTTCCTTACATAAAAAAAAATTCTCAAGCATTTGGGATATCCGCAAGATATAAAATGATATAATTAAAAAAAAATCGTTATTGATTTATTTTTGTATTAATTAAAATGATTACGAGAAATCTTAATGGTTATAATGAATTAAAAACTAATTATTCAACTTTGGCTAATTAAAGTTCGATCAAACTTTTAGATGATTAACTAACAATTCGGAGGGAAAATCTAATTAATTTTTGTCGCGGGGTAATGTGGGGGTGGGAAGGTTGACGGTTTACAAAGAATGATTGTTTCTATCTAAAATCAGTAGGTAGGCACCTTTTTGTACATTTGCGTTCATTTAAAAGTGATTACCCCTTTATAAGGGACGAAATGGGTCGAAACCTTAGAGGGGCGTGACCATTCATCAAGTGTAGACCACGGACAGATCTCCGAGCAATTTACACGGGGTCTTAGCCTGGGAGAGGTGAGATGGAAAGGGTTGGGGGGTTGAGATGGTCCTATGGTGAGGGGAGGAAGGAGGAAGGCCATTTCGCTTAATTGCACTGTAAATCCAAGAGCACAAATGGGGCTCAAGTCATGTTAACGAGATTAGAAACACTCTTCCTTTTTTCATTGGGTCTTTTTAAAAATTTCGAATCTAAATTGCCTTTTTTTATCCCAGAAAAAAAATTTCTAATCAAAAGTCCAATCGATACAGACCTGTTTAGTTTAATTAAAAACTCTTTTTAGGCTATCGTGTATAGTGGGACTGTCATAATGCGATAAAAGTTTAATTTATTTCTCCCTTTTGTTGCTAAAAATGATGCGACGGAATTAATTAATTTTTTTTTTTCATGGAAAATTTAATAATTTATTGTAAAAAAATTTAACGTTATAATTACGAAATATTCCAAGTTACATACATACTTCCAAATATAATTTTTTTTTATCTCAGGTTATGAATAAACCTAACAGGACAGTCCCCAGTCTACAGAGCAGTTTGAAGGGCCCAATCGCGTAAAAGGACCTCAGTTGCGGGAGAACCACTAATCCGATCGAGTTCGGCCTTTTTTTAAAATGCCCCTTCCTTTATAACCTTTGAAATGAGACTAGACAGAACTCCATTGGACAAGCGGTTCTCCCGCAACTGCTTTCCCCCCCAAAAATTAGTAAATTTAGACCATCGATAGCGGAAAAACGGCTGGACCAATTTTAACTCCAGAAAGCTCGTTAGACGCAAAATTCTGTAAACTTACATTTTACCCTCAATAGTCTAGTCTCTAGAACCCATATTTTTGTAGCTAGAGGTCAAAAACTCAAAAACAGTGTTGCAATCGTTGAAAAAATTGGTTGTTTGAAACCAAAATAAATAGTTTTGTCAAACAAAATAGAAATTAAAAAACAAAGGGTATTTTACCATTTAAAAATACGGAGCAATAAATTCTTGGTATCTCAAAATACGAATTGCCCTTAAAACGTTTAGAACGATCAATTTAAATTTTAAAGTAAAATGACGCCAAGAAAAGAAAATGCGAATCGCAATCTCATTTTGTTAAAGTGGGCACTGGTTTCGCATATTAAATACCCCCGAGGTTTATCTTACTCTAATATTTAGTGCTGAATAAAGTGAGGAGTGAAAAAAAAGCCCAGCGGAAAGCAAAGAAGTCTGTAAGGGGAAGGGTGACCGTAAGTGTGTGAGAGAGAAATACGGCGTATGCTAATTTACGTTTATCGCTTCTACCCTCTGAAAACTTCCCTGATGCAAAGTTCGCATGTTTATAAAACTGTACTCCCAAAGGTAAAAAAAGTCTTAGCATAAAAAAAGACCTTTTGGAAAAATATTGCAATTCAAAACAATAGGCGTCAGAAACGATGAAATTATTATAAATTAAACGCCTTCGCGGTGAAGGCTGTCGTGTGTCAATTAGCCCGTACCAAAGTGTCAGAAATCAGGGAAGAAAATTGGTTTCCAAACCGTGTTTCTGTCATCATACTAACCTTTGCATGTTAAAATCGTGTAGCGCTTTGCTCATTAGATATTGAAAAATAAAATTAATTTACAATTGTATTAATAGATCTTGAATATTTTCGATATCTATAAATGTCAGGATTAGATGAATCAACAATGAAATCTAATTTTAAATACCTATGAATAAAGAAATGCTACTTATTAATATTTTAGGAAATCAAATAAATAGATGGCTTAGAATAGATTAAAAAGGTAGCGTAGTTATGAAGGAGGATCGATCAAAACTTGAAACTCAAAAAGTGGGTTCTCCACTGACCTCTTAACTATCACCTCCACCACCCACTACCTCCTCATCTCCCGCCACCTCCCCAACTCCCAATACCTCCTCAACTCTACCACCTCCTTAATTCCCGCCACCTCCACAACTTCCACCACTTCCCAAAATTTCCCGCCACTGATAAGATGAAAAGGAACAAAAAGAGCATCATTACCTGTGATAGGACCTTCCTAACGTCCATAATTTATTAATCCTTTATTACGTTTTTGCTTTTTTTCTCATTAAAAAGCCCTTTTCTTACTTTTAATGAAATATTCCCTAACTTATTAATTTTTATAAAATTAGCTTTTAATTTGATTTTTAATTTAATGTGATTTAATATTCTTTATAAAACATATATAATTAATTTATAATGGAGCAGTAACTCTATAATTCCGACTTTCCCAAAAAATTGGCACTCATGACCTCTCAAATAACACCGAATGAACACTACCCTCATCAGCTACCCACCACTCCCCTCCTCCTCAACCTTTCCCCCACCTCACTCAATAATGACCTTGAAACCCCCACCACCACAACTCAATGATCACCTTCACTCCCCCCACCTAGCTATATCCCACCCACCACCGTCCTCAACATTCTACCACCTCCCCAATGTCCCATCTCTAATCCTACCCTCGTTGACTCTCTCCCATCTTGATGTTATTAAGGTGCAGATAATGGTGGATATTGAGTAGGTAGGGTGACTAAACCATTTTTCATTATTATCGAGGATGAATCGGAATACCGATTCTGTAATATAAGATGGATGACTTAATAAAGAAGCGGTCTTTTTCGAGTGGAACGAAGGAAGACGAAATCACGTGGGTGATACGGAGGAGGTTTAGGTGTGATTGAATTTTCCTAATCTAAACTGGAAGGGGCAAAAAGGCTCGGAGTAAAACACTGTTTCCCATGGCAGTTTGTAAATGGGAGCCTATTGGAAATTGATCGTCGGAGTCCCAAGAGGCCCTCCTATTCCCACCCCCGACCCTAATCGGACAAAGGTGATTAAGCACCTCTAATCCGATCACCCGTTACCCGACATTCCCCCCAAAAAGCTCGCTTAAACTCTACAGAATATTCTTCAAACTTGTTATTTCTCAAGTTTGAGGTCGTAAACGATTGGATAAAGTAAAGGCTCGGGTTTAGGATTGCCTGTAGTAAACGACAAAGGATGTTCCGAGTCTAGGGATTCAACGGGACTAAGTAAAAGCTTTATGCTTCGCCCGCACTTTGTTCGAGTCAACTTGACTCCTCACCTCGTCCTTGAATAGGAAAACTTCAAAAGTCAATTTTACCGGCTTAGCCATGATTTTAAGACATCCAGTTTTCTCAGATGAAACTAGACTTTCATAGTCGTAAACTTTAACGTTAGAGCAAACTGCCAGTTAACGGATAATCCAGAACTAAGATCCAATTAGGCTTATACATCTAACTGGGTAACTCCATAACTGCTAACAAGGAGGGTAAGAGTCACCGATCATTTTTTTTTTTTTTTTTTTTTTTTTTTTTTTTTTTTTTTTTTTTTTTTTTTTTTTTTTTTTTTCTTTTTTCTGTGGTGATTCTTTATAAAATAGTCGACACGTGTCCGAGAGTTTCCTGGCCCCAGGAGGGGCGTGAAACCCCTTTAAGTCAAAATACGAATTTTCGAAAATCGACAGATAGACTATTGATTTCAATGTAAAATGGCAATATTTTTTGAGTTATCGCCAAAAAATAGCACTTAAAACTAAAGAAACTACCAAAGGAAAATTTTTTTTTTTTTTTTTGCGAAAACAACATCATATTCGTACTCAGCACCCCAAAGAACTTCAACATTTGAAATTTCGAAAAGATTTGATAAAAAAAAAAAAAAAAAAAAAAAAAAAATTGGCCTGATGGGCGACCCACTCACCGTGACCTCCGCTTGTAAGCTGGTTTACATTCCCATTAGGTAAGGTAAATATTTTGAAAGTTTTATCTTTTTCACATTTTCATGAGGTTGATTCAGAAAAAAATATATTTAACGCCAAAATCGGATTGTATTTTACAAGGTTCTTCCCTTTTTTCTACCCAACCTCTCAAGGAATATTTATAGGATAAATATATGACATATAGAAGAGGGGGCGAATGCGGGTCACGTGCGGCCTGGAAAAGTAAGAAGAGGGACCGGGGGAGAAAAAGGCGCCGCCGGGGCCACGGATACGATGGGCGACGGGGGTAACAATTGAAGATTGAGCCCGACTCCAAGAAGGGTGGAAAGAAAAAAAAAAAGGTGGGGGTGTGATATGGGAGGTCTGAGACGGGAAGCACGTTCCCACTATCTCAAGTCGAATTGAAACATAGCCACTTCCTTTTCCGAACACCTTTCTTTTACAATACCGAATTTTAAAAATACTGTTTCGTTTAGGCTAAACCAGCAACACCTAACAGTGTGGCGTGACTGTATATTTCAAAATGAGTCTCTAAGTGCATTGAGGTAAACCGACACCGGTAGCCTGGGATGGGAATCGGATAGCGAGATCTAGTGGTCCTCCAGGTGCTTTATATCACTGGATCCAGGGACCAGAACAGACGTTACAGACCTCCCATCAGTCCCTGACAATTAATTACAATTCAAACGCTTTCCAATATACAACCCATTGGCCTATATCCAATTCCTCTGGCTAATAATCAAGCGACTCCCACCAAAATTTAAAATGTTTAAACGAGACAAATTGATGTTTGCTGTTAGGTCAGAGAGAGAGAAATTCGTGGTTTCTATTCATAGTAAGGTTCCGTTGTTGGGTGGAGGGGATGTCAAGTTCATTATCAATTCGAGCGACTACGTGAACTGACTTGAAAAGTTGGAAACGAAATAAAAATAAATCCGTCATGTGTGAGATTCGATAAGCTTACCCGTCTTTGTGGTCTTTTGTTGTGGCCGAAATGCGATGTCTGCGTGTAATGTCCGGCACCGGACTGGCCAGAATTCTGGCTCGGGATCTTCCGGAAAAAGAGTTTACATTCTTCAATCGGCGTGTAGCTTTCGACGACCCACGAAATGTTGTAACTGTCCCGAGATCTGCTTTGTTGATGGCTTCTAAATTTAGCCGGGTTCGGCCTCCCTGTAAACAAAATATCCCATCACTGCATTGACCTAATTAATTCCTCATCTGTGACATAGTTGAACTCTAGACTCATTCACATTAAAGTTTTAAACAAGAGCAAAAACTGAAATGCATTTATCAACATTTTAAACATCAAAAAGTCAAAAAGGAAATGTTTATCTAAAAAAAGATGCATGTCTAAGTTTAGGTGAAAAGCCCGACATGAAAAACCAAAGTAAATAATTCATAGGGTGCCCTGGGAAAGTAGATGGATGTGGAAGGGAAAGATGATTCTAGGAGGCTTTGAAAGGTGCAATTGCCCTGAGGGTCTATTCAAATGTCTAGAGGGAGGATGTATTCATCCTTCTATATGCAAAAGTTAGAATGCATAAAGTTTTCTCTTTTTATTTTAATTCGAACCATTACCTGAGAGTTCCAAGTATTGTTTCGTTTTTCCGATCCCGTTATCTGCCAGGCACGAGTAGTTTCCGAAATCGGAGGCCTGGACTTTACGAATAATGAGAGTATTTCGGCTCCCTCGAACTTCCGCTATTCTCCTTTCTGTAGCTGCTAGCCTTAGTGTGTCCTTAAACCAGACAACCTGAAAAATAGAAAAACAATCAGCATCAATAATACATAATTGTTGAAATAACTAATAGTTAAAAGGGCCAGTCGAGCAAAAAAAAAAAAAAAAAAAAAAAAAAAAAAAAAAAAAACCAAGAAAAAAAGCCAAAAACCAAGGTAAATAAAAAGGGCTCTATTTGTCGTAAAGGAATAAAATCTATTTTAAAGGGTCGAGCCCAAAAAAAGGCCAAAAACCAAGGCAAATAAAGAGGGCCCTATTTGTAAAAGGGCCTTTTAGGGGTAGGAACAAAATCTAGTTAAAAGGGCCAGTTGTGCCCAAAAAAACGCCAAAAACTAAGCTAAAAATGGCCCTATTTGTCTTAAAAGAACAGAATCTAGTTAAAAGGTGTACTACCTGTAAGTGTGTATCAAATAAATAAATAAATAAATAAATAAAAGGGCCAGTTTGCCCAAAAAACGCCAAAAACCAAGCTAAAAAGGGCCCTATTTGTTGTAAAGGAACACAATCTATTTTTAAGGGTCAGTCGCGACGACTATTCGGGCCCATAAAAGGCCAAAAACTATTCCAAATACTAAAAGTCGTAAAAGAGCAAAATCAAATTAAAAGGGATTTTCGTGACTAAACAGGGCCAAAACCAAGCTAAAAATGGCCCTATTTGCCATAAAAGAGAAAAATCTAGCTAAAAGAGCCCTTTAAGTCCAAACGAGGCCAAAAACCAAGCTAAAAATTGTCCCTATTTGTCCTAAAAGAACAAAATCTAATTAAAAGGGCCCCTTGTGTCCAAACGAGGCCAGAACCAAGATAAAAATTGTCCCATTTGTCTTAGAAGAACAAAATCTAATTAAAAGGGCCCCTTTTATCCAAACGAGGCCAAAAACCAAGCTTAAAATTGTCCCATTTGTCTTAAAAGAACAAAATCTAGTTAAAAGGGCCCCTATTATCCAAAAAAGGTCAAAAACCATGCTAAAAAGGGAGGTGTTTGTCGTAAAAGTCAAAAGATCAAAATCCCACCATCCAGTCGGAGAGGCCCTTCGAGAATTTCCTATTTCCGGCCTATTCGACCCTGGACCTATCAAATTCTTGTAAATTATGGTATATTACAGTGTCCTTGTCTTGGATCCTCTTTGGCTTCAAACATGGGATCGATTTGGGACAATGGGTCGATAAATTTTGGAAAAATGATTTCATTTGTCGTTTTGGATGTGAAAAGGTTAAAAATCGGTGTAAAATATTGCCATTAATGAAACGTTAAAAGTAAGGAAAAGGGGTTAAACGATTCGAACTTTATCCATAATTAGCGGGTTAACCCTGTTTGGGAAATCCCATTAACGCAAATTCTCTTGAGGGCGCGAAACCATAAACCAGGAAACTAAATGCATTTTAATCTTAGGGAGGGTTTAAATTTCGCTCCGGCACCGACAAAACGCCGTCGTTTCCGAGCAACTTTTCCCCAAACGACTTTTACACCTTTCGGTTGAAATTTTATGTCGGCTAACTGTTGAATTCTTGACTGCGAGCCCTGACGCTTTTATTCTTTAGTGGCATGACTTGAAAAGATAAATGAACAAGCGCCTCCACTCGGTGCTATAGCGGGGAAACTACTCGAGCTATGAATGCCTCACGCCACCTCACGATCCCCGGTTGTAAATCAAACCGGAAACGGGCAAAGGCTTCTGGGGGCGAGTCACAAAACGACGGCTTCCGGCACGCAGATCTTCTATTTATTTCATTTTACATCCCACACTTTTTAAACGAGACAAAAACTGAATTTCTTTACCCTCTAGAACAATTCGACCTTCAGATTCTAGGTCAAGAATACCGAAACGTCCAAAACTTCGCTTAGCAAAACTCTATCACCTTTGCACCACATATAGGGCCTTAGGAGGCCACTTTTGAGAAAGTTCCAGTTTCTTCATAAAAGTTACATGTAGATAACCAAAGTAGGTTAAAATTTAAGGTGAAGTGACCTCCTGACCTACAGCGATTCAAAGTCTAAAGCCTTTGAAAAAAGCGACTTTCCGTGGCGGAAGCTTGTAAATCTTTTTAAGGGGTTCAATAGAAGCTGATGTATATCTTAAGGCGAACGTGAACCTCCATAACTCAAGCTGGGGGTGCAAAGCGGTTTTTTTCCCTTTTAACCAACCTTTTCCCTTTCAAACTTAACGTCCGATGAAGGAAAGAGAGAGAGAAAAACACAATTTGTACACTCAAAAGGGTAGTAATTAACCAGCTTTTTTATTAGAGCGAGAAATTTCCAGAAGGTCACATATCAACCCTGACGTTTGCGTGAGAGATACCAAATCTTTTAGGCTATTTTCCCTCTTTTTTCGGACTTTCCTAATCTACTTTGTTAAAATTTTAAAGTTTATAATAACAATTGTTAAGTGAATTTTATGCATTGAGATGCAAATAGTTTTCATTCAATTTCATGTGAAACGGCAGTAACGTTAAGCCTCGCCTCGATTTATTGCAAGTCTCGATGATTTATCATTTCTAAGACTGCGATAAGCTTTACTGTGTTCTCTGATATGAGTTAAACACTAGAAATTCATTGTGATAGCTTTGATCCTTCCATATATCATTTTCATTTTAATAATTCACCCAGAACGTTTTATTTGTTCTTTGAAAAGCTTTTTAAAATTGAGAAGAATCATAATGTTTTATTTATAAAGCGTTTTTCAATGTGAATAGGAAGCCTTTTTATAATCCGTCTTCTTTACTCCACCCCATTTGACTCCCTTAGTTTATCTCGTCCGGAAATATTTTCTTTTCGGCCTTGAGGGTTGGGTCAAACTCGTGAAAAATGATCTGCCTAATAGAAGCCTCAGTTAAATTCCTACACGTTTTTATGGATAAATCCGAATATTTTATTGCCCTATTCCCTAAAGGCACATCTAGAGTTCCGGTTAATTAGTAGCTCATGCGGGGAAACAATGTTGCCAGGGCGAAAACCCAGTTTTGGCAAGTTTCCCATAAACGGGTAACTTAATAGGCGTTTTCTCCAGTGTTTATTCTCGTCCTGGAATAATAATTAAAGTGTGCAACAGGGTTTGTAACATCCAGTTAAAATAAAGTCTAGAATGGATGTAATCTGATATTCTAATATACCCTATTATTCGTTCGTATTTGATCCTTCATGTTTTATGATTGAATAATCCTATATTCAATCGCAGTATCATCGGTTAATGTTGCTTTTAGGTAGATATTTTATTTTATTTATGGGAGTGGATCTGTGCGATCAATATCAATTTCACCGTTCAATCTGACAACTTTCGTTATCAAAACATATCACTGATACAAAATGAGTTTAAAAAAAATACTATATCATCAGTTATGGCATATTTTGCGATTTTTTGATTCTTGGAAAGCACCTCAGACATAAATGAAGGGGGGAAAAAGATGAAAGTCACTTTTTCATCGATGTTGAGATATTAGCGCTATCTACGGGATATTAAGGCTGTTCTTTAGAAGGTTTACCTAACACTTTCAACAGTGAAAAATGCTAAAAATGGCATTGTTGGATCAGATTAGCGGGTTGAATTTCAATGTTGAAGTAAATTTTAGTTGGAAAAATTACCGTCAGGTGGTAGCACCTGAAGACCGTTTTTTTAAATTTCGATTTCCCGTGTTTTCTTCGAAACTACTGAACCGATTTTTGATTTTTCAGTCTTATTCGCTCTAGAAAAAATGCAGAATTTTTATCATGTCTCCAAAATTCGTGAGCAGAGGATATAAAAGGCTTTTTTTTTTTTTTTTTTTTTTTTTTAATTTCATAACAGTAAAAATCGCACATGAATAGGTACATCGGTTTATTTATGAATGATTTAAAAAAAATATATATATTAAAAAATGTTCATTAGATCCGGAGAAAAAGCCGGAATAGCACAGCCTTAAGGAGTACAATCATCTGGTAGAACAAAAAGGGGAAAAAGATGAGAATTGTCCGAAATGTGCATGAAAAGATTCTGGGTAAGGGGGAAAACAAATGAATGTTACAAGCATAGGAATCAAACTTTGTTTTAAATTTTTCTTGAAATCACTTTTTGGTCACTTTCATCTTTTTTCCCCCTGGCCCTTCATTTATCATCCCATACCTATTTGACTAAACTTTTGCACTTTTTGAAATAAATAAAATAAAAATGTTTACGACTCACCAACATCTAACGTAGCACAAAGAAGCCAAATCGGCATTGAGTTTTAATTATGATTTCTCGAGGGTAAAACTTTCATCATAGACTAGAAACTCCGTTACATGTTCAAATTACAGCCTTGGAGGGAAGGAAGCATGTATTTGTGTTTGTGTCTGCGTAATAGCGTAGATAATGGTGGTCAAACAAAACAGGGTACTCAAGTAAACTTTGTTTACAGTTTGTATGAGGGGAATTGATGATTCCCGAATGTCCATTACGCAGTTGTTCATTAAATGAAAATGTGCGTGTTCTTCCTTTCTCCCCCCTTTTATTTCCGGGAAAGGGCTCAACAATAACCACGTGTCTGAGTCACTTCCTAAAATGTCAGTAATGGTCAAATCGATAGGAAAATGAGTCTCGGATTATATTTCTATTCTACTTGTTGATGTTTCCTGTTTTTATAATCCGATTTACAATATCGGTTTAATTGAATAACAGTTTGGAACTGACAGGAAAATGCTTTTCGAACCGCAATCGTCCTTTGAAAGTTTGTCCCAAACGTCTGTGTTATTCGAATACAAAGGAGTACCTATCACATGCAGATAGTTTTATTACAATTGCTAGAGGTAGGCTTTAGGAATATTAATTAAACCGTTTCAACCCTCACCTCTTTAATTAAACATAAATGCGTGCATGAGGCTGAATATAGTGTTCATTGAAAATAATAAACTAGACACCTCATTCAGACTCCTACAGCGCTTAGCTAAATTAAAATGATTAATTTGTAATTAAATCTGCAACGGAATTAAGTTTTTCTTTTTAAATTAATTGCTTTTATCAAAGTCAAAAGATTTTTCCTTTAAAAAAAAAAAAAAAAAAAAAAAAAAAAAAATCGGGCCCATTTCGTGATGAAAAACCGATGATTCCGAATAATCCTTCAAACCCACTCAGAGAATTAAATTCAAAAAAATTGGTATACTCTAATAAACGAAAGGGCCGGATATTCTTTTGACAGTAAAAGCTTCTAAGCAGCGAGGGTTAGAAAAATGAGACGAAAACAGCCGGAAATGAGGGTCAGACACGGAAAAAAGCATAAAAAACCGAAAAAATGCCATCTGACCATCTAATTGTTCAATAGCGTTACTGAAGTCATGACAATCTTTCTTTTTAAAGAAAATATTTAACAATCTCAATGTTGTCCCATATTATCCAATTTTGGTGCCACATATTTTTATCCAATTTTGGTGTCTTTTTTATCCCCCCTATGTTGCGAAAAAAATAGAAAAATGAGACGAAAAAAACCGAAACCAAAAGATTGCTATCTGAACACCTAATTGTTCATAGTGTAACAAAAATTATAAAAATGTTTATTTCTAAAGAAAATATTTAACAATAAAGTCGACTTTAAGAAGAGATTAAACTAGAATTAGAAGAGCTATCATCTTAAAGCTAATCCTCATTTTAACTATTTTCAAACTTGAAGTGGAACGACGTAAACAATCTGAGAAGTAAAACTGCTAAGCTTTATAAAGAACGTTAAACTGTCCCTCTTGGTATTTCACCGTTTTCTTAATTTAAAGGCTTTAGAGCTTCTGGATAGGCTATCTTCTAATGAATATGGATGAGATAAAAGGGTTAATTTTTAAGAGAGAGGGAAAAAAGAGAGGGAAAAAGAATGAAACTCGTATGTAAATTTTCCTTTTGTTTAAATATATGCGGAGAAGTTTCACTCTTAACTAAGCCAATTCACGGAGTCTTGGTTGATATTACATCCAAGGATTTGGTTCCCTTAATTAAAGTGTAATGGTTTCGTTAGTACAAACCACATACCACACAATTAACGCTATAGCAAGAAGATTTTCGCGTTGTTAACAAGAAATTTTTTTGATTATGGCAATCTGAAAACTTCCATAGAGATAAAGTAGCAAACAACTCGGTGGACATTAATTCCCTTTGTAGGAGGAAATAATTCATTTGCACTTTTGGAAGGGAAGAAAATGGTTGTACGCATTGTAAATAAATCTAAAGGAGGTGGATGCACTCGGAATATTGATAACTTTCTGATTCCCCTCTCTTTTTTACATATTCCTTTTGAAAATATCATTTTAGACTAAAAGAAACATTTTTCTGTGATATTTTATTCTTTTAAATGGTAGAAAGTCTGGGGCTCAATTTTGTCAAGTCGTGCTAAATTATTAAATGACGGTTACCTCGGGGGGTTAATTTCGGAGTGTTTGGAAGGTAAGAGTGTGTTTTGTCCTGGGGTTTAATCAGTAAAGTTGTCAAGCTGACACGAGTAACTAGATGTTTGACTTCTTGTGTTCCCTTCAACTTTGTCGTACTAACAAAATGAGTGAAACACTTGGGGGAGTGGTGTGGGTGTGGGTGAGGGGTGGGGGTGGTTCGTTTTTACAGGGTTTAACGCCACCCTTGAGACAACTCGCTTTTCCTAGACCTGTTTTTCTTTTTCAACTTTTCTTTTCCTTTTATACCTCTAAATTAAAGTTGCTATTTTTTCTTTTTATTTTTAACGTTCACTAAAGAAAAGGTCTGCTCTGTCAGGCCTGGAATGTCTCGTAGTTATGGAAGTAAAACTCAAAACGGTAACTTTATTAAAAAGTGGCCTCTAAGGCCCTACCCTGTATATGGTGCAAATTTGGTGAAGGTCAGTAGTGTTTTACCCTCTTTTTCATTAGCATCTAAGCCTTAAAAATCTTATACCGACGAATCTATTCATCCGATCTTCTTAATATTAGCATATTTGAAATCAGCCCGTCAAAACCTACAAGATGACAACCTGTCTTTTCAAAATTAAAGTTTTGGTAAAAAATTGCATTTCGTATTTTTCCGAGGAAAAATTATTCGGAAAAACTGCTCCCTAAAAAGCACGTAGTTTCCCAAAATAATGATAAAGCGCTTTTCGAATAAAAAAAAATTTCGACCATTTTTAGTGCCCAAAAATAGGAAAATACTTTTCGGCATCTTCCCTCTCTGCCGCACACTAGGCAGAATTTCCCCCTAAAGAAAAATATGTCAACTGTGAAGGTAATGAATTTAGAAAAAAATGAAAGATTTTGAAGATGAGTAGTGAGGGAGGAAGGTTTCCTTCCTGTCGGAAGTTCGGTTCCGTGCTACTCAAAAGGGGAGGCGGGCGAGTAAGTGATAGAGGCGTGGCGCAAGTAGAAAGTGCTGCTTAGATCATAGCCCTTCTCACCCCCCCCCCCTAGTCGAAAAACGCTATTTATTTACTAAGGCGGAGCAAGACAAATACCTGGTGCTTTTATCTCGGTTCTCTTAAGGTTAATGAAAGGCTCCTTTCGCCCATCCTTTTCCCTTCTGCAATGCGAAATCGATGGGTTACCTCTCGGCCCTCTCCGAAAACCCCGAAAACTAAATCACCGTTAGGTTGTATTTAGCCAAGTTCCTAACACCCTTCATCGGATTAACACCCTCACGGCCACCACTGACCGCACCACTTTCAATTTATTTAACACAAAAGGGTCTTTCTTAATTTAATTTATTGGAAACGTTATAATTGCTTTTCACCATTTTTTCCATAAAAACAAGAAAAGGTTGGGTTTTTAGAAGAGACAGTATTTGAATAAATTTTTTTTTTCTACGCCTTCTTTTTATTTGAATGCGTTATGCATTCAAGCCTAGGAAAACTCGAGGGAAAAATATTCGAAATGCACGTTCGATTGCATTTTCAAACTTCCACACCTGAGGGTAGAGCGCGGTGAATATAAAATAGGTTAGGACCCCAGACAAAGCTATACAACGTAGGACGACCATATCGATTGTTTTTCGTCTGCCCTTTTCCAACAATTTTATATTTTCAAGGAGAAATAAATAAGGAAAGAAAAGAAAATTTATTGGCTAATGCCAAAAGGCAAAAAAAAAAAAAAAAAAAAAAAAAAAGTATCGGGTAGGCCAGCAAGTTCGATACTAATTAGGGATAAAATATCAAAACAAAGATTGTTCAACTTACGTCCGCAGGCGGTTCGGCGAATACGATGCAGACCAGCTGGGCTTCGTTTCCTTCTCCAGTATGAACCCAACTTTTCTCAACCTCAATTTCAGGAGGAACTAAAAAAAAAAAATTTATTTATTTTATTTTATTTTTTTCTGTTTCAAGATAAAAAAAAATTCTTTAACGGTCGCGTGACCACTCGAGTGCCATCGATCAACGTCAAAATCGTCTGCAAGGATGAGCGTGTAGAACAATACTTCATAAAATTATAAATAAAAAAAATCTTAATTTTAGAAAAACAATGCTACAAAATTTAAGAACCTGCGGTAAGCACGTGAGACACCGAATTTGTAATAAATACATAATAAGTTTATTATTTTTAATCATAACTATCTATAACTAGTGCAAATCTATGAATAAACGGAAGCAATTAATATGCATACGTTTTATGACACTGTGGTCGACTATTTTTAGAACGAAAATAAATTTATAACTGTTTTCGTGGATACGATTGACCTGGAGGTGAGAAAAAAAAAATCACCGATTGGAACGTGTCTGCGAATTAAAAAGTGGAGTTTGTTCAAATATTAGTCCCAAACAAATGGTCAGACAGGAACGAATATTTCTTACACAAAAGGTTTTTGGAATGTACCCGAACACCAGGGAGGGAAAGATTGGATTATAAAAATATTAAAGAAAGGGGAAATGGGGTGTCGTTACTCATTGTCACCTTCATTTGTCCATTGCCTTTGCATTACTACATCCATTCTTAGGTGGTCTCTACATCTATCTTTAGATAGCCACTACATCCATCCTTAGGTGGCCTCTAAATTCATCCTTAGGTAAGACTTCGTGTGGTTGTAATGTTTTTACAACCAAAAACCGGCTTCAGATTCGTGTTTTTCACCTTAAAAATGGACAATAATTGGTTCCAGGAAAATAAAATGGGATGTGTATTTTAAACTTCTCGCTTTGGCTTTTTGGGAACCAACCGTTTAATGGTCTAAAGTACAAAACATAATTTTTTAAACCGTTTTTTCCATTAGTGTTTGAAAAAAAGGCAAATTTATTTCTCAGGGGAGTGAGGACTTTTAAAACATTTTTAGGTATAATTAATGAACTTTTCCTCCCCATATTTTAATGACCGTCTTTCAAAGTGAATTATGAATCGTGAAAATATAAAATAAGTATATTTTTTAACATGTACCGAAAATTCAGAGTCCCTTTAATATTTAAATTATAAAAGGTGGTTAGTGGGTGATACGGACGTGTTCGAATATCCACATGTAATGGATGTTAAGATATATTGTGGACTGTTGCGTGTAATGGGATCCGGGTTCGGTCAAATATTCAACAAGCTCTCTTTTATTGCTTGCGTGGGCCTATTCAAAATTTCATGAACCCTAAGAAAACCTCACAAAAAGTTAAATTTTTTTTCAAAGAAAGGTTCGTCAATGATTTATTTTTTTCTCAATGAAAAACATGAAAATTTAACTAGGCTGGAAATGAGGTTTTGCTGCCCAGTTAAGCCAAAAAAGGCCAAATGAATGAAGTAAATGTTTTTCTGCAGCAATTTGAGCAGAACAAAGGGATTGACAAAAATGAAAATGCGATTGGTGAGATCGAAAAAAAATATTTTTATATACTATAACAGACTTCAGATTTTTGTTTTTCACATTAAAAATTGTCAAAAACCACATTTTGGATGACATAAAAAAATTTGAGGTCGAAAAAGTGAAAAAACTTAGTTTGGTGAGGTCGAAAAAAATGTTTGAAAATCCAAAAAACGACTTCAGCTTCTTGTTTTTCACCTTAAAAATGGTCAAAAACACATTTTTTGTGCCTCTATCTAAGTTTTTAGTTTAAATTTTATATAATTCAAAAAAGTTGGATAAGACAAAGTTGGATAAATTGTCCGAGTGTCTGGGGTCTGGTGTAGTTAGAAGAGAAATCTCAGAGATAGACCCAGTAGATTTGGTGGATGGTTTGAAACGTCTTCGCCGGGGGTGAAAACTTGCGCAACTACCTCGCCCGCTCTTAAACTATTAATTCAAAGTTAACTTTATCAATGTTTCACTCAAAGTTGGTTCAAGACTGTCCGAGTAGAAAGCGAGCCCCGACGAATAGTTTTTCTTTTCTGAGATTTTCAAATTAGAACGTTTCTCGTGTGAAGGAACGCGGAAAATTTCGTTTATTGTTAAAAAAAACCTCTTGATTTGTGAATTAAAACATTTTCGTCATTTGAGTAATCCTTGAAAAGAGGGCGTTTTAAAGCGGGACTGATAAGAGGGTCCGATAAGAATGAAGGCCTTGGAATAAATTAACCGCCCCCACCTTGTCATGGGGCGAGGGGGGTCTTGGGTGACAATGAAAAACTAGGGGATCATTAGGAGAGTGGCGTGAGAGTTATCTGGGCGACTCGGTCGGTTGTGGTACCCTCAAGAAACGCCCGTGTTGGGAAGTGGGGAGGGGTGGTGGGGGTGAGGGGATGCATAACTCAACTAAGCACGCTATAGCGGCGACTTTTCTCCTCCAATCTTTACTTTTTACTTTAAACTCCTCGACAATCGGTTAAGAACCCAAGCAAACAAACTACCCACTTTACTTAATTCTTGAATATTCATGGCTTAATCAATTTTTCAAAAGAAAATTGTATATTCACAATTAAAGCCGCTTTTATTAAATATTTCCATAAATATTTAGCGCTTGAAAATTAATTTGAAATAGATTTAAATTAAATTGAATAAAGAAAATTTCATTTTTTCTCGTGAAACTGTGACTATAGTCTTTCATGAGGATTGACACAAAGCAATTTGGGGAGGAAAAGGGACACAAATTGCCCTTTATAGATATAGAAAATGGTCTTTGAATTTTCATAAAGGGGAGTTGAGAAGACAAAAGGAGGAGACGACGTATTCGAAAACGGATGTCGAACCTTAGTGGATGGGTGACAAAGGGTAGGGGGGTCCCTATAACCATTAGCCATTAAAGGGGGCCCTAACAGGAGCAACGATCCAGTTAATTTGCTCTCGATTGCATAGTCGGATCGCCACGTTTCACCGCATTAGGTATCGGGCAAGTACATTAACAGCCTGATACGCTAATTGGCCGTGACAACGGCACATGTCTAACAAGCCGTACGGCCGTCCTAATTTAACAAAAGGCCACAACATATTTTAAATCTTTTGGTCCCTATTGAAATGTGTAAGAAGAGGTTCTTTACTTATGATTTTGAAATCGCTGATTTTGAAGGAAGATTTCTCTTGGTTAAGGGGGAGTCCCGCTACTTAGCCCCTTAGGTTTTGAGGGTTATGGTGGTGGAGGAGGAGGAGGAAAAGAAAGTGGGCAGTGAAGAAGAAGGGAAGGTGGAGGGGGTGATGAGCTGTGGGAAGGAGGGGGATGTTATGAGAGGTGATGGGAGAGTGGGGGAGGCATTTGGTGGCGGAGGGGGTGGCTGGGATGAGATCGGAGATTGGGAGGAGATGGAGTGGTGGAAGAAATGTTAAGGAAAGTTGGGGAGGGTTGATTTGGTGCCCGTGCATACTGGAGAGGTCTGTAGAGCCCCGGAATTTCGAGAGAAAGAAGATCCTAACTAAAGCAGCGAATCGACACTTTTAAGTAACTTTCAAAGAAAAAAATAACACCTCAAAACTTTTTCCGTACAATCAAGTGTGTTCGGTTGAAAATTCTTTGTTGTTCTTTAGTGAACCCTAATTTTTTTTTCCTCCTCTATGTCCGGTGTCAACCACAGTAAACAACCAAGAAGGGTGGATTCAACAGCGATGACAGAAAAGAACAAACTTAAAGGGAACATGGGACGAAAAGTATGAGCAGTGGTCGTGGGTGGGGGGGAGTCTGTAGAAAGTTTCCTGATTCAATAAGAGAGACCCGGGAGTTGCGAGCGAGCAAACAAAGCCGATAGTTTCTGATTGGAACCGAGTGGTCGCCTTTAACTCGATCTCTTTCAACCCCCTCGAAAATGGGTAACATCCACAAAACGCCTTGTCCCCATCAAAATATTTGCCATACACTTCACACTAAAAGACAATGCGTTCAAGTGCTAAGGGACACAGGCTTTTACATCAATTTTTTTATTCGCAGGAGCATAAAAAACGCAAGTTTATTCAATTTCCGGGAATGCCTCAGGCTTGAGGATAAACAGAATACAAACTTGGGATAACATATAATTGTATATCGATGTCAGTTTGAATAAGTCTATAAAGACAACAAGGTTAGTGGGTATTTTTTTCTGCAATCTTCACCCTAAAACTTTCTTTCGGGACTCAATCTCAGCACTTCGTCCACATCACCGAGTCGATTTCCCACCCCCTGAACCGTTAAACCTGCTTTTATTATCCTGACGCCATGTTTTTAGAAGACAAAAATTTTTTCTTGCAACAGAAAAAAAAGATTCCTTTTTCAGACAACTGAATTTCACTTTTTAATTGAAAACGAAAACTCTTTTTAAAAAACAAAAAAATAAATTAAAGCAGTGTTAATTACTTTGGCGTTTTTTTCTCCCTTGGGGGAATCAACTAATAGACCCCTTCTTTTGTTTTTTTATATGAAAAAGGTGCTTTTATTCAGGAAAAGGCTGGAGTTTATTAAGACTGACGAGGTATCATGGTATAATTTTTAAAAATCACTTCATCTTTGAATCAGTTAAGTCATTAAGCGTGACTTATTCTTCTAATCCTCTCTTAGTCATATTTCACAGTTCTCTCGCCTTTTTTTTCTTTCTCTCTCGGTCCATTTCTTAATTAGGTGGCGGAGGGGGCGAAGCGGTGTGAGAAGGGCGTACTGGATAAAAAATTCTGACGTTTCGGAAACAAATGGGTTTTTAATGTACCTAAACCCCCCCAGCCCAAGTCTTAACTCGAACCATCACAAATGCCAGAGCAACATTGCACCACTTAACTCTAGCGACGCTTGTCTGTTAAGATTTTAATTTATCTTTAACCCTCCAGACCACCTTTAAGATACGATAAAAACTTAAATTCCCTAAGCGAAAAGCAAAACCGCCAACAAGGAAAACATCGATACTACGAATATTCTATGGAATCTTTCCTTTGCCACTAATTAAGACGTCGCTTCTAAGCCCTTTAACGATTGACATTTCAAAGGCACCGTAACCTTATAAAATATCAATATCGGATTGGGTGGAATCACGAGTTTGAAGCGGTTTTAGTTTCAAACAAGGAAATACTTACATAGAACGTTCAAAACGATTTCTTTAGTTGCAGGTTGACCTACGTTGTTGCTCGCCGTACATTGGTATATCCCTAAAAAATAAAATTAATAGAAAATCCTAGAAAAAAAAATCGAATCCGTACCTGCATCGTGGCGATTCGCTCTTTCGATCGTGAACGAAGACCCTTCGTACGCTTTCTCGCCCGAGGGGAGGACGTTGTTCTGAAAAATAGAAACAGATTATGAAAAGGGAAACATAAAATCGTTCTCCCGAAGGGTGGCGGACGTGACCGCTAAACTGGACAAACTCCCAGACATTGAATAATTTATTTGAGTTTTTTCGCAAGTGTTTAACTTGGATTTCCAAACAAGCAAAAATGAACGGAAAACTTTTGTTATTTTATCATTCTATTGCTTTATTACACGTGATGTAATCAATAATTACGACAAAAAGTCAAATTTATGTGCCAAGGACATGAAAAGAACGAAATTTAAAAGATAAGTTAACTCCATAAAAATATTAAATGTATAAAAAAGAAAATGAAATATAAAAATTTAATTAAACAGATATTACATAGATTATCTTATGGGAGACAACAGAATGTACAATAGTTATAAAAGAATTTCAATTTACTTATTAAGAAATTCTCGTTAATGAAGTATAAGAAAAATAAGCAAATTTGAATTGTAATGGTTGGGGTTAAGTTTAAACGGGTTGAGTTTCCTCCTTCCACTTTGCATATAGTTTAAAGAGCCGCGGGTGTGCCAGGTGAGGGATGAAATTTATCTCATGGAAAAGGTGGGTTGGGTCGAGGTCGGGGGATGGAAGGGATTAATAAAGATAAAATTAAAGCTCGTCACCCGAGCTGATCCTCAGGCCCTAGACTTTGTTTTAGGGAGTGGGAAAATGCCCCGTGGGAAAACACAGCCAAGGAGACATCTGCGACCCGAGGGTCTTCATTAGGACCGAAACAGGGAATAGAGACTTAGAGGGAGTTTAACACCGACTCCTATCCTCTAATTACCTTGATCCATTATCTCAAAGGTCTCATTTTATACAACCGCCAAAAACGTACTCTAAAAACATGCTAACATCCAGTTTTGAAGACCAAAAAGGACAAAAGCTTTGCCCATAAATTGCTACCAGTTAATGCAAAAGGTCGGAGATTTTATTGGTTTCTAAACAATGAGGTCAATATCTTTGAAAATCAGACGAAGGGTGATTTATGTTGAGATTTAAGGGAGCAAATGGGTATCTTCTTGGGGTGAAGCAAAGGTCGGTGAGACTATAGGGATTATCAGGTGTAAACTTGTTATTTACGGTGTTCATAATTAGGGTTCCCTCGCGTACTCTAGGGTCTACCTAGCAACTAATAAGAGACTCCCATTAGGCGGTAAACCGGCAATTGCCGCCTCTCCTGCTACCCCCGCCAGGGCGTTGCACGTCCTCATAAATTATTATTTATGGCGAAATACAGAGTGCTACGGATAAAACGACGGTTAATGGGAGGCTGCCTTGGGGGGGCGTAGACTCCGCAGATGGTGCTTCGGTGTAGCGGCCTTTCGAGTCGGGCGATGCATCAAATATACAAACACTAACTCCCAGGGTACTGTCACATATCTCAAAATTAAAGTTCACAGTATGGAACGACCTCCATTAAGTTTATTCCATTCAAACCACCAATTTCATCGAGTCATCGCAATATAATTCAAATCTTTTAAATTAGTATTTTTCTGCGGGAACGTGTAGAAGATTGTCCCCTTGATTAACCAAAACTAAGTCCCCAGCTGCCACAACCCCCCTTTTAAGGGAGAGTTTAAAGGTAAATTGTTCTAAATTTAATAGTTAATTGAATCTTAATAGTTGGGTTATAAAGGTTTTTGAATTTTCTACAACTTTCACGAAATAAACTTTCTACTTAGACGACGTCTTCAGGACAAAACTGATATTTTTTTCGAATCGCCATTTTTTACGGCCTGGTATTTCGGATACGATTGGTCCCACAAAAAAGCTTATAAAATCTTAATTGTAGGAAATTTAATTTGCTAAACCTTTGTAGTTATACATGTTTGGTGTATGACGTACGGTTTTCGAGATATTGGCAAAAAAACCAAAAATTCATCTTCTTACCTACGTAAACCAGGGAGGGATTACAATTAGGGACTTTTTTTCGTTAATATGGGAACCATCACACATATGAGAGAAAAACAAAATTATTTTTCCACCCCCAGGGTTAGATTGACTGGACTACTACTTTATTTTTTATTTAAGATTTCGTCATATACCTAGTGGAAAAATTTATGGGAAGCTAAAATTAAAATATGATGAGCCTCAAGTATAGACTAGTTGACTAAAATAAAAAATCATCGACATGAAATATTTATAGATTTTAACATGTCATGTGTGTGGCGCTCATAGACTCTAAAATTAATGTGACGAAAAATATGAATTTTTAAGGTTAGGTAGGCACTAGTGAAAAAGCAAATCGAACCATTTATGAATACGTAACAGCAACACCATGGAACTTCCTGAAATTCATAACCAATGATTAAATACACCGTTCGAAAGCTAATTTAAAGTCAGCTTTTTTTAATAATAAAACTATCAAATGACTCCTTCACCCTCAAAAATCGTCTTAAAGATCTAACGAAAAGAAGAAATTTTTTCGTTTTCTTATATTGATGGAGTATTGATTCCTAGTTAGAAAAAAAAGTAGGGATTCAGCGCACGGGGGCATCTTGTTTGTTTTCCAAGAAAATCAATTTTACCCTTAACAACCCTGAATCATTTACAACTTTGCAAGCCAAACGTTCTCGACATTGTTTGAAAAAAATGATTGAAAAAAAAATTGAAGGGCAAATTCCATTTTTAAAATCTTACAAAAAAGTAACTTTTGGGAATAAAACCGCTGATAAAACAGGACAGGTGATTGGCACCTAATTTAAAAGATAACAGGTTTTTCATCGCTGAAAATTCTTTTTAAGAGCTCCGAACATAAAGGGTCGTTAGGAAAGTGTTAAGGGATTCGAACCAACAATGGAAGGTGTTAACGTAGTCCGTCGTTCATTATCAGGAAGGTAGAACAATAAGGGCGATCACCTGCTTTCCAGCCCCTCCCAAACCGATCTAATGAAACGTAATGAAAACTAATCGTCTTCCTTGACAAAAACCCTATTACAAACTGCTTTTATCAATATTGACTTTTCTATTGGTTTCAATAGGAAGTTAAATTCAATTAGGTCAAAAATTGATTTTTCTTAAATTTTATTTTTATCACTTCCTATAAACGTCCAAGATAATTTCGTTTCAAATGAAACTTCAATTTGATCATATCATCAAATTAACATAATTATTGTTGAATTAATTTTTTTTATTTAATATAGGGGTCATAAGAATTTTTATCGTTTGGCTACTAATGTTTTAAACCATTTTAAATATATCGATGTCGCGTGACTTTATGCGGACATTTTTGTCCCGCATTTTTATCCCTCATTTTTATCCCTATCCGGCGAATTAGAATAGGTAATGCCAAATAATGGCTTGCTTATCGCTCTGACAAAATAATGAATTATCGTCGAAAAACTATGACTGGGATAGGTGGAATGGTTAGAGACGAAAGAAAGTGTCCTTTTTCAGTTTTTGACGACTTTTAAGATGAAAAACCAGAAATCAGAAGCCAATTTTGGGATGTTGAAAAATTTTTTTTTGAACTCACCTTCTTTGCATATGAAATCGAAAATTTTGATTTTTTTTAAACCATAATCAGGTTTTTGAAGACTCGGGGAAAAAAACAAAAATCTAAAATCGTTTTTTTTTCCTTCTCTCTCACCCAATTGGGGATCTTTCTCCACTAGTTGACTTGAAAATTTCGTTTTTTTTTCCCTCCAAAATCTGGTTTGTGACGACTTTTTGGATGAAAAACACGAATCTGAGGTCAATTTTTGGATATTACAACATTTTTTTGACCTCACCCAAAGGGGGACCTTCCTTCGCTAGTTGGCTTCAAAATTTTTAATTCTTCATTTCCTCCAAAATCTGGTTTTTTAAGACGTTTTGGATGAAAAACACGAATCTGAAGTCAATTTTGGTTAATAAAAACTTTTGTTTTGAACTCAGATTTCATCCAAAAATTGGATTTTGATAATTTTAAATGTTAAAAAGACGAATTTGAGAGCCATTTATTCTCTCTTTATTGAATCCCTAGCCAGGATATTTCGTAATTCCTTATAAATCGAGGTAACAAGTATGGTAAATTTGAGTTTAGCGTTGAAATAAACATCATTGAAAGGTTTAAAAGGAACCGTTAGCTGTTCTAGGTGCCTCTGAGATGGAGAAGCGGTGTATATGTGGTGCAATGAATCAGGGGCAATGAATGGAAGGGCTAGGGTTCCCTTGTAAGGGAGCATTAAGTCAAATCTATGTACGGACAACGCACTGATTTATCCACCATTCACCACAAACCCCCAACGGGAGGGAGGATTTAATTACGTCCGACGTCTACCTAGATTTGTGGCCTCTATCGAAAAAGGGGGTGAACTAATTTTAAATATTAATACCCTTCGGAAAGTTCGATGAAACGCGTGGTCGGATTGCTAATTATTTTTTCGCCGTTTTGGATCAATAGAGCACAAAAGGACGGAATGCCTTCGTTACCAAGTCTTGAAGAGTTAGAGCACTCGCCCACCCTTTTAATGATACTCGAGGGACTAGGAGGGCCATCAAGGAAGCAAAAAAAATTCCTTTTTGTCATACATACAATCCTCAAAGAAAACAACAAAATTTTAATAGACATCGGTTTTTTTTATTAAAATATAAAAAAATTGCTTTTAATCAATACTAACACGACAATAATTTATAAAATAAAAAAAATTCTCCCTATTCAGTATTCCATTAAGTTAATAAGGCATAAAATTACTCTGTTGGATCGAACAATAATTGACGTCGCAAAATATCGATTTAGGGTTTTGTTTACTGCATATTTGTATTAGATTTTTCCGTTAGTTTGTGCCAAATTGGTTAAAAATTCAAAATAAACTTACTTTTCTCGTCCACGTTATTTTCGGTACTGGATTCCCAGCTGCACGACACTCCAATGTGACCGATGCCCCCTTTTTGACCTCGAAAGGTCCATTTGAGGTCATCTGATGGATCCTCGGTGGGACTGAAATAGAAAAACGACTTTAGAAAATGCAATATTGAAAAAAAGATGTAAAAGTCTTATGCCTTAGGCTTGAGTGATTGTTTACCAGCTCAAAAGAAGCGGAGCATGGAGTTCGAGTTTGTTTACAGGGAGACGTCGAGACAAATCGCCCTACTTCGTAAAGGTTCTTTATACATTTTTTTTCCCTCCTCTTCTCGTACATATATCAAAAAAAGGGAAAGAGAAAAAGTAGGTCTCAGATCAATCCTGGAATACTGCCATACGACTTCTTTTCCATCTTTTTAATATCATATCCTTTCAATATACCCATAAGAACGTCAACAAGCACTTTCCTATTTCCACGTTATTTAAAGTTTAGAAAGTATGATGAGTGAATTTGGGTTTCTTATTGATTGATTTTTAGTATGAGAGAGAAAAAACATCAATGTAGGAGGAGCAATGAAACTGATTAACCACAGGGTCACGTTTTGCATACAAAACAGAGGAATACTTTCAATGAATATTTTATAGGTGCAGCTTCACCTCAACAGGATTTTTTCTTTCATTTTTTTTTTATTAAAAAAAATACTTTTGTCATATCTGTCGACAGGATCGGGGAGCAAAGAGAGGGTTTAGAAGCTTAAGCCCTAAGGAGGTCAAACTAATGAACCTATACAATCAATACGACTCTCCCCTTTCGAAAAGTACCAGGTCGACTGGATCCTAAGGGCATGTTTTATTCAGTTTTCTTCGTTTTTTCCCTCGAATAGATGAGAACTGACAAAGATAAATTGAGGTCGAAAAAATAACGTTTTCAAACAAAATATTCGTTTATGCTCAATTTAAAAGCTTAACGACGCAGCCCTCAGAACCAAAAGGGTTGATGTCAAAAAAGATTAAAATGTTACAACACTTTAAATCTCATTTTATGCTAAATAGGTCTTAATAAGATTACAAATTGTGTAGAAACAAGACGATTTACATGTCAAAAATATGCAAAACATAGTTATGTAATCAAGAAAAGTTTAAAATGTCTTTATGGCATTACTTTTTTGTTCGCTTAGTGATAAAGAAAACAATTTTTTTAGGTGACAACACGAATCTGAAGGCAGTTTTGGGACATGAAAAATTTTGATTTTTTTTTTTAATTCATCCAAAATCTTGATTTTGACGACTTTTAGGGAGAAAAACTCAAATCTGAGATAAGTTTTAAGATTTTCAAGACCCCACCAAAGGAGAGACCTTTCCTCACTTTTCTACATGAAAATTTCAATTTTCATAAAAACGAAAAAAGGGTGGACTCTTCTTCTCGGTTTGATGGATTTTTTAAAATTTATTTAATGCTTCAGTCTTGTTATATTGCGTATTAATTAAAACCTTCAAATATTTCATTAGTTAGGGCATTGTTAATAAAATAAAATAATAAATATACTCTCCTAGGATTTTCAAATCGATGAACGTTAAAAACAATAAACTATTCAAAAGGGTATATTCTGCCCTCTCACTTGTTTTCAACCATCCATTCAAAACCTTTCATATCCCATCCCCCATTTTCCCCATACAGAATAAAACATAAAAAATTCAACGAGTAAACCTATTTTTTTTAAAGAAAACCCATTGGAAAAGAGGGAAATAGTGACAAGTTAAATTACCCCTTGAAAACGGTCCGATAATTAACATCTAATAAATGTTTCCTTCGTTTCCCATTATAAACTTGTTTATAAACGTGGTTTAGTTTTTAAAAAAATGTCAAGTCTTTGGTTAATTTTAGAGGCCACAGCAGGTTCTGAGTATATTTTTATGTACTTTATTGCTCTCGTTGGATTGTTGACGCTCGTAGTGGATTTTCCACGAGGGGGGTGTGAAATATTAAAATGTCCACACAGAGGAGGTAAAGTGGTTGCTATTTTTATATCGCGATTTTTTCTTCTTCTGGAGTATAGTATTTTGGGCCAAATCGTCTCTTCTACTCAGACCTACATCGTAGTAAAGGAGGCCTCGTAGGCACTTTTACTTTTCTTTTTATACATCTACCGGAAAAACAGTACTTTTGGGTAACTTTCTCAATAAAATATACTCGCTTTTCCCGTCGTACGAGATTTTATAGCCCAAAAACACAATTCGGCTTTCGCTTTAAGAACCAGCAGGATCAACTAATTTTTTTTATATAAAAATCACATGAGTTTTACACATGATAGTTGTAAAAAAAATTTAGACTTTGTGTGATGTGAGTTTCGATTTCGTCCACCTCAAAAGAAGCTAAAAGAATAGATTTGAGGTAAAAAAAGGTAGAATCTGGTGGATATAAGATGTCTAAAAAGGCAGGAGGGAAAATAAAAAGGGAAAAATCAAAACCAGGCAAAGATGATGAAATTGTGCCTGAGTCTGATGCACCCTCTCTTGAAAACTTGGAGCAAGCAGAATCGGGTGCATCGGACAAAAAGTCGAGAAAATCGACGGACAAAAAGATGAAAAGGGAGAAATCGAAATCGGGTAAAGGCGACAAAGGAGGGCTTGAATCAGGAGCTCCTTCTGCAGAAAATTTAGAAACAGCCGAATCTGAAGTATCGGATAAGAAAGGGAGAAAATCGACTGATAAGTCAAAGATGAAAAGGGAGAAATCAAAATCAACTGCAAAAGAAGGACTTGAATCAGGAGCTCCGTCTGCAGAAAACCTCGAAACGGCTGAATCTGGTGCATCGGATAAAAAATCTAAAAAGTCGATAGATCGGAAGATGAAAAGAGAAAAGTCAAAAGGAGGTAAAGATGATGAAGCACCACCTTCTGGAGGTCCATCACTAGAAAATGTTGAGCAAACTGATTCCGCACCTGCTTCTCGATCAGAGTCCAAAGTCTCCAAAGGAAAGAAAGACAAAAAAGATAAGAAAGATAAGCTCGGAAAAAAGCAGTCGGTGCTTGGTACTGAAGAAGAAGGGGAAGCGGCCCCAGTCGAAGAAGAAAGAAAGAGTCTAAAAAAGGAGAAGAAACCATCCAGTGCTGGAAAGAAAAAAGATAAAAAATCGAAAGGAGAGGAAAAAGCAGAAGAAGAAGTTGTAGAAGAGACAATAGTCGAAGAAAAAGTTACAGAACAAGAAACCGTGACTGAACAACCATCTGAAGATAAACCAGAAGAAAAGCCAGCTGAGGATAAACCACCAGAAGTGGTAGCACCACAGACACCAGTTAAAGGAGGCAAAGGTAGACCTCCTTCTAGACAGCCAGGACAGTCCCGAGGGCCTTCTCGACAAGGATCTCGACCAGGATCTCGACCTGGATCTCGACCTGGTTCTCGACCACCTTCCAGAGGGCCATCGAACCAAAATGTCAGGGGGCAAAGGCCCAAAGGTAAAAAAGGGCGAGGAGAAGCACCACCTCCTCCAGCTGAAGTATCTAAAGCTGAATTAGAAGCGCCACCAGAAGAACCAAAGGAAACAACAGAAGAGGTACCAGAGGATGCTAAAAAAACGAGTGTGTCTCCTGCAAAATTAAGTTCAGATAAAAAGCCAAGCAAATCACCGGCGAAAATTGAAGAATCAGACGAAGCTATGAAGAAAGGAAGCAAGTCACCAGCAAAAATGGAATCTACAGACGACGCCACGAAGAAAGGAAGCAAGTCGCCTGCAAAAGTAGAAGAATCGGACGAAGCAGTGAAAAAAGGAAGTAAATCACCTCGACCTGGATCGCAGGACGCTCCTCCAAAAACGAGTAAAACTCCTTCAGGAGATAAAATCGAAAAGAAAGGAAGCAAATCGCCTTCTAAAGCAGTCGCTGGCGAATCTACACCAGAAGTAGCCAAAAAATCAAGTAAATCACCGGCGAAGGGAGAAGATGAACTAGTAACGATAAAACCACCGGACGATAAACTCGAATCAGATCAGCGGGAAAAGACGTCTTTGGAAAGAGTTCCCGAGGAAGTTCCATCGGAAGATGTCATACCACCAGGAGCAAACAGGTCCGCGTCAAGAACTTCAGTGTCATCTAAAAAGAGAAGATTGTCGAGAAAAGGTTCGCGAAGGAAATCAACCGCTTCAAAACGGTCGCTTTTAGATCAAGAGGACACCAAAGGGAAAAAAAAGAATGTCTCGATGCTAAATCTAAAACCAGATCAGTTCGAAATAAAGGAGATTTCGGATGATCAACTTATGGCTTCTGAATCAAAACTGTCTGTTCTAAAACGACTCCGAGAAACAGGCGAGCGGGCGCGCATTGCCGGATCCGATATCGACAAACTGCGACGTGAAATCGCAATTTTCGCCACGAAGCCGGAAGCGACGAAAGCAAACATCGACCTCATCAAAGCGAAACAAGCACAGCTTATGCAGAAAATCGAAGAGTTCGTCGACATCACGAAGGAGATGGAGAACCTCATCGGGATCAAAGGTGCGGGTGCGACACCAAGCGGAAAGCCAGCACCGAAATACAGACGCATCTCGGAAAGCGACCTTCCCAAAGTTATCATCTGCAAAACCAACAACACTGACATACCTCAAATCGTCATCTGCGAGCCGCAGAAGAAAAGCTTCAAAGTTGACGCTCAAAGAAGAAATTCAAATCAACCATCTAGCCGTCCTTAAATAGGAAAGGACGAAATTCGAAACTCATCAATAAATCATGAAGTCAACCCAAATTTCGCTTATTATTCTAAAGGGTTCTTCTTGTTCCGGTAGATACTTTAGTGACATTATTTCCAAATTTTGGAAACGTGTACCTATCTGAAATTCAAACGGGCATTGTTGTGATAGATGTCCAAATTAAGTACATTTTCATTACAGGATCTAGTTTCTGGTTTAACTTGTAGGTTTCAGATACATAATGCCTTAAGCTAAGGTCTGGTCTGATAGTTACCCCCAAAATGGGAACTTTCTCAAAAACTTTTGGTGAAGATCGGTGGAGTTCTGCTGAAATCTCCATTTTTTTGAAACCTCCTAATTTTGAGAAAGTTAAAATTAATAAAATTCATGAGCTTAAAAAACAAAAAAGAAGGCTAATATTGCTTTTCTTGTCTGAATATTCTTTCTTTTCGCAATAACTGGTGAAAAAAAGAGAGAGGCTTTTAATAACCTTCCGTGGTTTGATAAAAGAGATTGGATCCTGTCCGAGCACAAATGACAGCATTAGTAAATCAATAAAAGCCCCCGAAGAAAATGATCCTGGAGGGCTGACAATGTTCGGGAGGGGAGGATGGGATCCGGGTGCGTTGATGAGTCTAATTAAAACCGAGGAAGAGTGTACCAGGTGGACAGAAAGCAATGAGCCGGAAACCATGGGGATTCCCATTAATCAGGATGAATTAACTCCGATGGAAGAACAGCCCCCGTTGTGCGGGAAGTAGAAAGAGGATCCTTTTAAATTAGTCAACCCTCACCTGTAGATCAACCCTTCCATATTCGAAATCTCAAAATTGAGCCTTTCCTAATAAACTTTTTCCTGTTGAGTATCAAAGTAAAGAAAGTGCTTCCAGGAAGGAGTTGTTGAAATCGATATAGAAGAACCTCTTATCGGTGTGATATCTTGTATAATACCACCCCCACACCATTGTTTTCTCCATTCACGTTAGAAACCTTGTTCTATTTGAAATTCGAGACTTAATCCACTTGCTTATTAAACTTTCCAGACAATAAGAAAGTTATTGGGAGGGATTTCGTAGAATAGTAAAGGTAAGATATTAAGAGGATTTGTAAGTTGTGGTCCAAGGTGTAAAAATATCAATTTGATGATGAAAAGATGTATTTGGGTGTTAATCTTCGGGGCCAATTATTAACCCCTCGGCTCTGGTTCCTCTTGGAAAGGGACGCCACGTCTTTCTTGGTCCTGAGCTGGAAACCTCCATGAATACACAAATAGTTCATGCATAATGCATCTAAGATGGACCTGCCGCCCCCGCCCCCCATTTCCTCGCTGGAAACCACCGACGCCGCCGTCCTCTATTATATAAATTGATTCAAACACAGTTTCCTCGGCAATCAGAAGCCCCTTTCCCAGGAATCCTCCTAATTCGAACCGGCTTTGCAAACAAACGGCTCGAAAACCAGATCACGAACAAAAATTTATCTCAATATTTCAACTTTTTTCAATGGACAATTTCGAAACGAATTTTTTTCAATTATTGCGGTTATTGGAAAGAAAACCAATGGTAGATAAAAAGTTCGATACCGTCGAGGGAAGTATCCGGAAAATGAGAGGTTTTTACGAACGATAGGGCCATACTAGAAACGTGGTGTCTCCCCCCTTCGAGGAAATGGGGAAAATGACCCTTTCCAAAGAAAGAGGCGGTAAAGTGGTCAGGCAGAGTGACACACACTTGACATATTTCCCACACTACAAACACGTCTACCAACATTTTCAAGACTGTCTAAAAATAAAATCACTACACTCCGCTTATCTACGCCAACTACCTTCTGTATACTCTCGCTTATTACACAAACTGTAATTATAGTTGACATTTTGAGACCTACAATGTTGGAATTGTCAATAAACTAATCTGGGAACGATTGATCTATAATCTAGCTAAATCCGTCGAGAATTGACCTGTATATTTGAACAACAGTTGTCATAGTTTCTCTAAACAAAAGCTCTTCAATGTTACACCTAACCAACTGAATGACCAGGGGGAAAAAAGATGAAAGTAACCAAAAAGTGATTTCGAGAAAAATGAAAAACTATGTTTCAATCCTATTGAAATGCTTGTGAGATTCATTTATTATATACTCCTTCATAGCCCCTATATCATAATCGCTAATATATCAAAATCGACAAAAAAAAGTTAATTTCATCTTTTTTCTCCCTGGCCCTTCAAATCTTTATCAACTTACGCTACTCTCACTTTCCATTACTCCCAACTATTCACCCAATACTCAGAAACTACTCTCATAATAATGAAACCCTATTTTCTCAACAACATAAACTGTTTCTATTTCCCTCTCACCATTACCACCTCCAAACTTGTCACCCCTAACCTCCTGTCCCCCAAATACTCCATACATGATTTTTTCCAATCTCTTTTATTACCCCAACTAGCACCAACCCCCAATCACTATCATCAGTAAGAATTCCGTAGGGAATTCAATTCTTTATAATTCTCCCTCTCTCCATACCTCCAATATTTAAGTTTACTTTTCATACTCATATTGTCTGAGTTTCCACAATAGCCATTGTGGTTTTTTACCCTTTACTGGCCCGCGGAGACTGAGAGAGAAACAGGGAAATAATACAACGTCGGACATTCATTTTTGAGATATAAATCAAACTGGTGAAAGATAGAGGCCCCTCGCCCTTTTTCTGTATATAAATATTTTTTCATCCAGGCTATGAAAATATACAGCTCTCGAGGAATGATAAGGGATTTCGATATAGAATTCACTCGTATCTTCCACAATGTAGGTCAAGGTTAAAATATTTGAAAACTTCATTAAAAAGGTATATGGAGGAAAAACAGTTTTTAAAAAATATTGTTTTTTTCGTCTTTGTTGTGATTAATGGATTCTATTATTGGAAGAGATTGGTTGAAAAAACTATCTTCGGAGGGAAGTAAGTATCCAAGCGAGATTTGTCAAAATGGGAGACAAGTTGTGCGCTCCCTGAAGTAATCGGGAGATTCCTTATAAAAAACGATTCCTATTTTTCGTGTTTTATTGTTAAAAAGTTTTTCCCTTAAATCCCTAGTGGAATTCTAGGAGAAGTAACCCTACTGACAGAAAATATTATTCTCGTACCCCGTATTTCTTCTTACATTTTTTCTCTCCCCTCCCCGACTCCTAATCCTTCTGGAAAATAACAAATGTCTCATACATCGAAATGACAAATCGGCGTATGAGTGACATCTTTTGTCCGCACCTGGACCGACGTCTTTTTTCCACTTTTTCCCTCCCCAGAGGGTCCCTTTATTGATGGAACACCCCGGAAAAACACTTCACGAAGGGAACAACGTTATTAATGATTCTCAGAACATAAAAATTATATTTTTTATTTCTTAAACCCTTGTAAACGGTATTTTTCTAAAAAACCCTTATATGTAAACTTGGAAAACAAAAAACACAGGTTGGACATTAGCAAAAAAAGGCTTACCTAATATTTCAACCGTGTGTGTGATTTCCATGGGTTGAAGGGTGGCAATTTGGCAAACGTAATCGCCAGCGTCTTGTGTTTGGACGTCCCTTATTTCAAGGTTGTAACCATCCACTAGTCGAAACCTTTCGTCTGGGCTAACTTTGACGCTCCCCGCTGTCAAAATGGCAATCCCTCTTTTCCACGCTTGCATGTATGTACCTGAAAAAACAAAAAACATTTCAAAACACAAAGGAAAAGCAATTTTTTTGAGTCAGCCACAGGTTGAGTATTTCTCGAGAGTCATCATTCATTCAGACAGCAACCCAAGGAAGCAAGAGGCATAAAGTGTAAATTATTAAATCCTCACCTTGTATCGGCAAACCTAAGCATTGAATTATTAAACCGACCACGCCAGAAATTTCATTTCCCTACATCGGTTCCACGGTTTGAGGTTTTCTTGATAACATTTTTTATTAATCGTTCAAAAAATAAAAAACGAATTTCTATAAGAACAAGTGTCCGAAACGTCAACGACAGGTACCCTTCAATCCCTTGATCGAACTCCCGTCATCCTGAGGTCGCTTTGACTTATTGTCGCTCTGGGAAAACAGAACAACCCTCTTTGTACTCGTTTTTGTTCTATCGTGTCATGGGACCCTTTTTTTTAAATCACACGAGTGGCTTGTCGTCGCCAGGTTCCAGTGATGAATAACACCAAGATCACGCCTTCAATCACAACACCATCAACCCAAAACAATAGAATTTCCTTAGGGCATTGTGAAATTTCAAAAAAGTTCATTTCCCGCGAGGAAAAAATTTTTTCACCTCGCAACTGTTTTCTTATAAAAGGCCAAAATAAGAGCGTGACCTGCATATTTAGTCAGATAATGTAAACAAACAATAGAAGGCATGCACGATACGCCATTAGCATTGAATTCGTGCTAGGAAAATTTAGTACGTATTCATAGGAAACAAGGCCTATCGTGAACAACGTGTTAATGGTTTTCCACTTTTTTTCAAGCCCCAATGCAAATCACTTTTTTGTAAGGATCCCTTTAGGAGAATCATCAATTTTCTGAATTTTATAATGTTTTATGCTTTTAACGTAACTAAAATTATAAAAATGGTTATGGTAAAATATAGCGATGTAAAAAAACAAAGAGAAGTATTTTGCCCTATGGTATTTCCCAGCCAGTATGCCCTTTGAAAAGGTTGTCAGTAACGAGCTTGGCTAAAGGGACGTATTCACAAATGAAAACATTTTTCAGAATGTCTTTGCTCGATATTTTCATTAAAACATGAGAAAAACTTTACAAAATTTGATACAATCGGTTTTAAGCATGTTCAAGTTGATTTTTTTAAGTGTCTTGTCATGGCGTGATGGAGAAGACGTGGTTTGAAGGGGTAAGATTATTCCTTGGAGTTTGCCCGCTCGTTAAATCCGCGCTAAACTTGTTTCCAAGCCAATGCGGTTTCCGAGAGAATTAATATGCATACAAGGAACCCCATTAAAGAGCCTTCCTTTACAATCCGAGTCTATACGAAACGTTTATAAACTTTTCATGATTACTCCAAAAGACAAAACTCGCTAATGTATCCAAAGTGTCTGTATTAGGGCATAAACTTCGACTAAAACGCTTTTCGATTCGAAATAATACAGAATCCAAACTGCATTGTTGAAGGTAATCTGGTTAGGGAGTACATTGGGACTGGAGTTTTCAAATTGTTGAGGCACAGGCTCCAAGGTTCCGATGATATAGTTTTAATAGTGGAATACAATATAAAGCAAAAAAAAAAGGTTTATATGTTTAGAATGAAAAGCCCATAGGTCACGGGTGAGGGAGGGAAGTTGCTCAATTAGATCCCAGAGGACAATAACTTACCGGGAAAGCCCTGGATTAGCCGCCCCGGCCTCGGATCCACCCAGGATTTTTAACCGCCCGACTGCATTTAATTTTATTTATGGTTGAATCCAAAGGAGCGGAAAAGTCTTTGTTTGACGAGAAAACGGGGGGTGGAGGCCGGCAAATTTAACAGGCATTAACCTGTCACGGTTTTTTTAGTGTTTTGATTTTACATTTTAATGAAAAATTAAGCCATTTATATGAAGGAGATGAATTATGCTTGATTCTTTGTTAAAGAAGACTTTCATTGCGTTTTCTGAGTTATTTCTTATTTCTACAAACCCATAATTCAATTAGAGGAAACCGAGGTAAATGGGTCAGACGCTCCTAAAATATCTCTCACTTTTCCCAAGAGATACTGATAATCTCGTTACTATCCAACGGTTCCCTCGGAATCTACTTTTCTTCGGATTTTTCATCAAACACCGAGAGGTAGCGAATTGAAAGTACTTGTTACCCGTACTGTCTTCGCCTCACTCTGAAATATAATAACTTCATCTAGTTGACATACGACGATAGATTGATGAATGAGGACGATGAATGTGGACGATGGATGAGGGCGATGGATGAGGGCGATGGATGAGGGCGATGGATGAGGGCGATGGATGAGGGCGATGGATGAGGACGATGGATGAGGGCGATGGATGAGGACGATGAATGTGGACGATGGATGAGGACGATGAATGTGGACGATGGATGAAGGCGATGGATGAGGACGATGAATGAGGACGATGAATGAGGACGATGGATGAGGACGATTGATGAGGACGATTGATGAGGACGATGGATGAGGACGATGGATGAGGACGATGGATGAGGACGATGAATGTGGACGATGGATGAGGGCGATGGATGAGGGCGATGGATGAGGGCGATGGATGAGGACGATGGATGAGGACGATGGATGAGGACGATGGATGAGGACGATGAATGGGGACGATGAGACCTATGAAGATGACGATACGAGGATGCGGAGAAGAAGATGATGATGAAGATGAAGATACAAACAAAAGACATGCTTCTTGATTTTATTTGCAGTTTTTAATTCGTTTAAAAAAGTGAACTCCCTCTGGGTAAAACGAGGAGAACAATCGATATAATTATTTTGCATTAATTTATCATTAGTTTTGATATATAGATCATAACGTCCGGAAAATTCCCTTTCTCCGACACCCCCGTCTCATTTATCCCCCCGTCCTAGATGTTTATCTCCCTTCACACTCGCCCCTACGAACCAGAAAACCCCCCTCGCCCCAACGGTACCACTTCTACTCAACTTCCGGCAAGAAGATTGCGTCCGTCCGCCCGTGATAGATCGCCTCACTCAGGTGGACACTCCTCATTACCCGTTTCAACACATTTCACCCTCTTCCACCCTCAGAGAAATACATCAAAATAATGGCGAAGGATTTTTTTAATTTAAAATAATCTCCCCACTTATTACAAAAAGTACTTGATTTAATTAAGTTTGCATTTAATAGTTGGGAAAATTGACTTCGACTTCTGGAATAGTTTAATCTCAATGCTACTCCCAAATCTCCTTCCGTTAATTGACCAGACCTAATCGAACTGATCTTTGTTTCCGGATCAAAGTACCCAATAAAGTTAAAACAAAAAAATTTAATCATAATAAAATACATTGACAGTTACTTTTTTTTTACAAACTTACATAAATAGTCCACTTTTATGCAAAGATATGAGATTCCATCCAACACCTAAATGACAGACGCTGTGAAAAGTTTTAATTTTAGGGTAAGAGTGAGGTGAAGGGCGGTAGGGAGGTGAAGGGATGTGGATGAATATTGACAGGTAGGGGAGAGTATTGTTGTTTGCTGAAAGCTATTTGATGCTACGAATTTTAGAAAAGGTCGAGTTGAATTTCCTCATCTATACCAACTCCTTTTTTTATTTTTAATGTTTCCCCCTTTCATTTCGCATCGAATTTTTAATTAATTTTATATTTTGGTTATATAACTTATATTTTATATTATTTACTGTTTTTCTTTAGAGGAATCAAGGTATCAATTATTGTTAGGTAATCGGAAATCACTGATTGAAAGTGTGCTGGGTCGTTCGGTTTTTTTATAAAGCAAAAGTAGAAATTCGTGTTTTTAATCATTATTCTTTCAAACGGTTGAACGTTAAAATTAAATGGGATAAATTAAAAATTAACTAATTATTTAATCGAAGCAATTAATGGTAATTGACTAATGGACATTGCATTAACTTTATTTTAGCTCTGATTTACCTTTAATGAAATAAAAAAACATTAAATTGTCACAAAAAATAGTGTTATATAAGATCTGACTGTTCCAATTTTTTGAGAATGTAAGTTTTCAACGCTTCCCCACATGGCCTTTTAAGAATGTAATTGGAAAAGCAACGGCTCTGTTAGCCCCCCACGAGGCTTTTACGAAAATTCTCATAATCGCTAGCAATTAGCAGAGAACCACTTTTAAGCGCTTCTTGTTAATTCCTTTAAACCGTCCTAAGAGCAATTCGAAAGTAATTTCCTTAACTTACTTTCAGTTTGACAATAAGATAATCTAATTATATTTTTTTCCCTCCCTTTGTACTTCTTGTTTATTAAAAACCTTTTGTTAAGTATAAGGTTTGAAAGGAAAAAATTTAAATGAATTGAATGTCGTCGGAATTTATATTAAATTGAAAGAAAACTTTAATTAAACGCGATTAGAGAAAGAAAATAAAAGTGTACAAAATTCGCTTCAAATCTCTGGACTACATTCTTAGTCCTACCAAAATGACGAAAAAAGAAGAAGGGGAAGTTATCTTATAGGGGGATCTTTTGTGAAATATCGCCTTTCTCCTAGGCTCGCATGTTACAAGAGTATTTAAATAACCTCTCGGGGTTATAAATAGTCTTAACTCATGTAACTACCCTCTTTTATTTTTAAATAAAAAAAAGGGCCTACTTAGAAAATGAAAAAATAAAAAACTTCGCTTTTTGAAGCATCATTCTCGAGCTAGTAGGGGGAGGGGAAGGTGGGTGGAAGGTAGGGGAAAGTAGGGGAAGGTAGGGGAAAGTAGTGGGAAGGAGGGGCAAATGTCAGCGGAAGGTGGGTGAAAGTTAGAGGAGGTAGGAAGTGAATGAAGGCAGAGGACGTGGGAAAATGTTGGGAGAGGTGGGTGAAGGTTGAGGGAGGTTGGGGAGAGGTAGAGAAAGGGGAGGTAGGGGAAGGTTTGGATTGTGGTGGAAGTGGAAGGCCGAGGATGGACATTCAGGATCTTCCTCTTCTTCAAACCTTTCCAGTGTCGATGATGATCCCATAACAGTGCTCAAGTTTGATCAAGTTTCATTGATTTGTTGATAGATCTAGGATCCTGAAAATTACCCCTCCCGCCACGTTTGAGGGGGAATCGAGCGTGGCCAAATAACATTTGCCAATCTTCATGCCTAAACCATTCCTTAGGCGCGGAAACGAGACGCTCGGCGCGGATATGGGAAGAACATGGGTCAAAGCAGGTAAGAATTAGTTGAGGCGCGGAAGTGGGCATAAACCGTGATGGACTTGTGGTGGTGGGTGGAAGGTAGGGAAAATGGTGAAAGAAGGGAAGTTGTAGGGAGGAAGTATGGGAGTTCGAGGGAAGTGGTGGGGAGGTGGAGAGGGATTATTTTGAGTTAATGAAGAGGTTTTTGGAGTTACTACTCTAAACACTTTTTCTCTTGTAAAAATTTAGTTCAAACCATACCTGAGGAGACAATGTAACCTTTTTAATTGAAAATTCTAAACTTTTAAATTTTTAACTTTTTTATAGGAAGACGAGAGTTAGGGGAGCTCTGTTTTTTACCATTATTTAGCATGTATGCTTAATAGGTTATTTAAACAATGAGGTTGCCCTTGATTAAAAAAATATCCGGAAATGCTTTTAGTGTGTAGAAATAATAAATTTCGGGGTAGCTCGCGGAGAGTCGATTGATGTCATGGAACGTTGTTGGCGTTGGAATTTTTTTTTAATTTATGCACGGTCATGAGTGAAGTTTTCACGGAAAGTAAAGGGAGAGTGGCTGTCTGGGTAAAAAAGTTGTGAATAATTAGAGACGAAGCTATTAATATTAATAATTAATCGAGGGGTGGGAGGCCAAGTTTGAGTGGGAGCCTTCCAAGTCCTGTTGTGGAACGGAGACTGCTTAATAGACGTCGGAATATGAAGGGGGGAATACTCGGCCCTTTTGTGAATTATGGACTCGGACCCTAGAGTGAAAAGGGTGACGGTGCGTTTTCAAAAGTCGAGCTTACAATCTAAGGAATAATTAAAAATACTCCGACGTACTAAACAGAGCCAAAAAATGTCACAAAATTCGATAATCGAAATCAAAAATCGTTATTGGTATTCATGAAGGGATTATGGGCTATCGGGTCCGATGTCCTGGGATTACATGAATGTGTTGTGGTCCTATCTTGAGAATAAAGCAAGGATTAGGGGACCCGTCCTTAGGGTTTGTTTTTAGCGGGCAAGAAATCTGATTAACCCACCCCTGGATTAATATTCATTGGGTTTTAGAAGATAGGGAGAGGAGACTCGGCCTAAATACTTGATTAGGTTTCGTTATCTTCGAGATGACCAACGCATTATGACAAACGGCCCCAATGTCATAAATAATAATGACATAGATATTAATCAACATTTTACTCTAATATCAAACATTTTTTTCCATAAAATCGTTTAAGATTAATGATTCAGAATGTTTTCGCTTTTTTTTCTGTTCTGTATTGCGGGTGTTACGTTGATGACAAGCGTGATATGAAAAAGAAAGTGGCCATCCACGCTTTTGTTTCACAAACCGTAACGTACATACAAAAATATAAAAAAGCCGTTTTCCGTTCCAATTTTTCCTCCCCTACACGCCCTTTAAACGGATTTAACGACTCACAATTACGAATTGTAAACCTCTGACGGGCATTATGAGGTGATGAAATGTGTTGCGGAATTAATAACGAACGCCTCCCCTTCATCCAAGTCCCTCAAAATGGAAACCCACAGGACAATAATAATTTTGTTTAAAATTCTAATTTTTTAAATTGTATCCATATTGATTAAGTAGGTTCCTAGGGTAGTGAGGCAATGGGACTACCTCATTTTAAATTTTTGTTTCATTTCAAAAAGTCGATTTTTGGTGAAATCGAAAAAAGGAGACTAAGTGAGACATCAAGAAGCTATAAAAATGGTAACAGGAGTTCTAGCTCTGTTTTACTTCGTCTGGAAAGGAACAATTGAATCCGAGGTAGGAGTTAAAGGTGATCAGGCTTAACGGTTGAGTTGTCTTTTTTTTCCCTCTCTCCCATCGACGTCTGACCCTAAAAACCTTCCCTTTTCCACCATTTCAACCCCGGCTATTTGTCTTAGTCCATTTCCCACAGGAGTATCAGACACACAGAAAAAAAAATTTTTTTTTTCCTTACCGACATTGTTGACTTCACAAGGAAGGACGACCATATCGCCAGTTACTACTCGATACGTGTTCGCCTTTGACTCGAAAGATGGCGCCGAAAAATCAGGCTCGTTGCTTTGTATCAGTCCAGCTTCTACACCTGCGAAAGAAGAAAAAATTTAAAACGGTTTTTTTAAACTTTTGGTTATATTCTAAGCTTGAGGAGCAGGTTGCGGGTTTCGCACGCTCTAATTTGACTTGATAATGACAGGATTACAAAAAGCCGTCCGAGGATCCGCTTTTTGGACTTCCATATTCAAAGAGAATTTGAGCTTTGAGATTCAGAGGTCCTAGGTTATCAATTCACACAGAAAAGGAAAAAAAAGCATTATTCAAGTCATTCAAAAAACATTAATTTTAATTTAAAGTAATGAAGTTGACATCGGTTCATTTAAGCCTTTTCTCTCTTCTAAATAAGGATGGAAAAGGTAAAGAAACGACAAATTACCATAAAACCACGATTTGTGAGTTGATGGACGGTTTTGATAAATCACCGAATCATTAAGGGAGAAGGCGTGAGTCTTCTAGATTCGTCCGATACCACCCCGAGCGGTATCACCTCAGGATGACGTCGACCCCGGGGAGTGATCATGATTAATGGAACCGATGGAACGATTACTCGTTTGTGAATCACTCACTAATGAATCAGAAATGCCACATTTGTCAACAACTAAAGCTCAGAAAACGAAAAATTTTGAAAGACTAAAAAACTTGACAATTATATTCTCAGGCTAATCTTCCATAAAATTATTGAACGCCTTTTCAAGGACTTTGATTCATTTTTTGTATTCTATTCCGTTTCTTTAACAATAAACCATAAAAAATCGATTTCGTCCGTTCTTTATTCTGACATTTCTATCTTTCCCGATTGTTCATGGATCGTGGTCTTTAAACGTGACGTGTCAAACCACATTAAAAAAGCCTCAAGTCACATCTCATAGATCACAAAAAGTGTAAAAATACGTGACCGAAAAATATTGCAATTGTGACACACAATAGGTACAAATGGTACTCTAAAAATTTCATAAAAATTATTATTGTTAAAAGAATTGTTATGTGAATTAGGCCCTCTTTTGAGTCGTCCAAATTTTCAAAAGTAGAGCACTAAACGTTAAACCTCTTCATCGTTTGCTCAGAAAAGGAGTGAACTTTCGATGGAGAAATAGTGTCCTTGAATACTTTTAAAATGAAGATTTTTTTTTTGTATCTGAAGTTCGCTAGCTCTCAAAATGCCTCTAGTTCCTAATGCACCCTTTAGGGTGGTGCCATTTTCCCCCAACTGTGGTGCCCTTTTTTCCCCAATTGTGGTGCCCTTTTCCCCAATTGTGGTGCCCTTTTCCCCCAATTGTGGTGTCCTTTTCCACCAATTGTGGTGCCCTTTTCCCCAATTGTGGTGCCCTTTCCCCCAATTGTGGTGCCCCTTTTTCCCCAATTGTGGTGCCCTTTTTCCCTCAATAGTGGTGCCATTTCCCCCCAATTGTGGTGCCCTTTTTTCCCCAATTGTGGTGCCCTTTTTTCCCCAATTGTGGCGCCCTTTTTCCCCAATTGTGGTGCCCTTTTTCCCTCAATTGTGGTGCCCTTTCCCCCCCAATTGTGGTGCCCTTTTTCCCCCATTTGTGGTGCCCTTTCCCCCCAATTGTGGTGCCCCTTTTTCCCCATTTGTGGTGCCCTTTCCCCCCAATTGTGGTGCCCCTTTTCCCCCAATTGTGGTGCCCTTTTTCCACAATTGTGGTGCCCTTTTTTCCCCAATTGTGGTGCCCTTTTCCCCAATTGTGGTGCCCTTTTTCCCCCAATTGTGGTGCCCTTTTTTCCCCAATTGTGGTGCCCACTTTTCCCCAATTGTGGTGCCCTTTTCCCCCAATTGTGGTGCCACTTTCCCCCAATTGTGGTGCCCCTTTTTCCCCAATTGTGGTGCCCTTTTTTCCCCAATTGTGGTGCCCTTTTTTCCCCAATTGTGGTGCCCTTTTTTCCCCAAGTGTGGTGCCCTTTTTCCCCAATTGTGGTGCCCTTTTTTCCCCAAGTGTGGTGCCCTTTTCCCCAATTGTGGTGCCCTTTTTTCCCCAAGTGTGGTGCCCTTTTTCCCCAATTGTGGTGCCCTTTTTTCCCCAAGTGTGGTGCCCTTTTCCCCCAATTGTGGTGCCCTTTTTCCCCAATTGTGTTTTTTTAGCGTGCCTTTAAGCAACAGAGAGGATTTTTTAATTTTTTAAAGTTTTAATAGACTCTTCTAGAACTAAAGAATACGTCATAATTTTTTGAGGTGATAATATTGATAACAGGGGGAGTGATAACGTTTCTGGACCTTTCGATTTCCCGATTAACCTTCCCTATTCCAACTCAGGAGATGGAGACTAAAATAGAACAGCTATGATTGGCTATTTTTACTTTTTGTTTATTGTTCATATAAACGTGAATTTAAAAAAATCACAAAAGTTATCCATTGTTTAGAACCAATTATAATTAAACATTTACAAAAAGTTGGTATTTTATTGAAACACATTTTGTTCCAAAATTCATTGTTTTAGTTCGATAAAAAGGGTCATCAATACAAAAAGCCTTCCAGCTGTTTTCCCCACAGTTGAAAATAAGTATAAACAAAATACAATGCAAATACAGTTGCCAGACAATAAAAACAATTAAATATTCTCACAATAATATTTTAAAACTCCCTTGCCATAATTTTCAATAATGAATTATATGATTTTCCATTCTATTGAAACAACAAAAAAACCTCAATAAATTTTTAAACGTGATAATTATTTCAGGAATAATTACAAGAATACTTTAGGACCTCGTTTTGTCCCTCCAGGTGCAAATAACGTTCAATTTTTTACAACTTGAAAATTATAAGTAAACAATTTTTTAACTACCGACCTTTTTTTAATTAGAACCTAACGATAAATTTTCATGGTCTGTTAAAGACAACTTTATTCCCCCAAACCAGTAATTCATACCTTTTAATAAGACTTTTGTTACTTTTACATTAATAAACTTTTTTTTCTGTTTGGCAATAAAATCGAAATTTCGAGGTTTATGTTTGTTTGAAAAGTTAATCATAAAACATTGTCAAAATAAGAAATTTTTAATTTATCTAAGTGACTATCGCCTCGGGGAAAATTCCCTTTCGGTCCAATCTCTAATAGAAAAAAAAAGGGGCTGTTCTATGTGCAGAGAAAGAGGAAAGCCCTTCTGTTTGCAATAGATTTGCAATTCAGGCTCGAGGCGAACAATTTGATGGATAGCCTGGGAGTACATACAATATTCATCAGAAAGGAGACACACAAGATCCGATTCTAATTATTACCCATCGACCCATTGGACAAGCAGACACCGTTATTTAATAAATAAATCATTCAATAAGTTAATTAATAATTTATTTTATTCGATTATTCTTTCAACATAGATTAAGAGCGACATTTATCGAATTAACTTAAACGAAAAGACGGTTTTTTTAAATTAATGTTTTAGTGTATCAATTAAATTTTGAAGCCATTCAGAACCACAAAAATCAAAATTTTGAAACTCTATAGACCTCACGTAGAACACCTAATACTCCCTCCCACCTCCCATCACTTCTTTAACCTCCTTCACATCCCCTACAACCTAAACCTTTCACCACCTTCACCTTCATCAACCTTCACCCCACATCCCTAAAACCTTCCACCTGGTTCCTCCATCCTCAACCCTCCCACACCTTCCCTAATCTTCTCCCACATCCCTAAACTCCCCTAACCTTTCATCACTTACTCATTACTTCCCCTACTCTCAGACGCACCCCCTACTATAAAATATAATACAATTTTTTTTTTTTTTTTTTTTTTTTTTTTTTTTTTTTTTTTTTTTTTTTTTTTTGAGAAAGTTAAAAAACCTTATTTTGAGCATATTTAACGAAGAAGAAAGGCGTATTTTTAATTTATAGACAAAAAAAGTCCAGTACAGAATGGAAAGAATTATAAAGAAATTAGAAAACGGTTGGCTGTAACGAAAGGGCAGTTTTCTTGAATTATTCAGTTTTTCCGGGGGAGGGTTCGTTCGACTGAAAATAGGAAGAAATGGAGTCGGGGAGGAAAATTAAAGACGGAAAAAGGAGCGGGAGTTGTGTTTCGCCAGATCTAATTCCAAGGGAAACCCGTTAGTTTAATGTAGTGTCCCCTAATTCTATATCTCCGAGGGTAGAGGAAGAAGGGGAGTGGGGTTAGTGGCTAAAATACTAGGGACGGAGGGAAACCAAGAGGTTGGAAAGGGACCTGAAATTGGCTAATTTATAGGCGTCATTTCCCCTCTTTTCGCCCAAGCATCGCCTTCGCAAATCGCCCACGTCATTAGCGCCCTCAGTCCACGAATCCTTTATTTTTATCAAAAAAGCATATCAAACGATCTAAAAAATCTTAAGGAAATTTTTGATTTTTATGAATGTTACAAATGAAAAGAAGTGCCTCACGGAATCTCGAGGATCCTCTCAAAGCTTTATACTGAAAATTCTAGGAATAACATTCCCTCTCGTCTGAACTATGTTTGAAAAGCCTCAATCCCTCAAGGGTCCTCATACGAAACATCGCCCTTATTAGAGGCTTCTTTTCAATCTAATACTGAATAGGAGTTAAATTAAATCTGTTTTACAAGTGATGAAGCGGAAAAAAAGTAAATAATATTTTCTTTGAATAAAATCTAACAAAGGCACGTTCCGTTTTTTCCCTTTCTTATTTCTTATAACGAGAAAATATACCTTTTTTTCGGCTCCCCCCTTTTTCTGTCGTCGGATCTAGTTGTCTAAACTGTTTAAGGGTTCTTCAGGGAAGATTACAGCTCTCTTTTCACCCCTTTTTTTATTTTTCGACACCTCTTTTCGATAATATTATTGTAAAAAAGCGAATAACGAGTTGAATTTATTTATTTTGTCATCTTTTCATTAAAAGTAGCGAAAATGAATAAGAGATTTTTGTGAAAATGAGTTTTCCCGTGGAATATGTAAAGCAAAGTTTTGAGCGGGAAGCGTACATCGGTTATTTGAGAGGTTTTAAACCTCCGGGTCCCTTTATGTATATACACGAGAGTGCTATTGAATGTGCGCGTTGAAGTTAACTTAGTCTAATCTGGCCGAAGCCGAATTAATAACCAGGTGCCCCATGAGTCTAACTCCTTCCCAACATAAACAACACTCGCTTAGCTTTCCCCTAAATCTCTCTTCCCTACTCCTCGCCCACTAATGTTGAAAACGTAAGTTTAACAGAACTTCCATAGGAGCCATTCTCGGCCTATATCATTATCAAATAAAAAGGTCTGGTAGTCTCCCATCACCTCCCCCACTCTCCCAGCAAATCCCCTACTCCCCCATAACATCCCCCACTTTCCTAACACATCCCCTATTCTACTAACACATTCCCCACTCTCCCAGCACATCCCCCACTCTCCCATCACCTCCACTACTCTCCCATCACCTCCCCCTCTCCCATCACATCCCCCAATCTTCCATCACCTCCTCCCTATCCCATCACATCCCCCCTACCCCCAAGAGGGAGCTATTCTCCCCCCACTAGCAAAAAGATGGGACTATACAGACCTCTCAATACCACCTCTCCCTCACCAAGAACTCATTAATAACCTCCTCGACCCTCCCTTACCTTTAACCCTTTTTCCCAATACCTAGATAAAGACCAAAAGTGCGTTTGACTATACAGAGTCTCCTTCACCCCTTCCCAAAATCGTGGTTTCATGGTACTGCAATAACTTTCTTTTTGACTGCTTCTGTTCTAGCAATGATGATAAGTATAAGTCAAAATGGTGAAGTTTGAGGTGAAAGGTTGTAAATTGTTATGTGAAGTTGGAATACGTGTTGTGCACTCAAGAGGAGGGACAAAGTCGGACGGGTTCGGGCTTACAACTAACCCATTTATCAAGCGAGTCCTTTATCAGAAACATCCTCCACCCCTTTCTAGCACCACTCATAGCCCGAGCATTTCCGTCACTCCTCTCAAGCCCATTTTCCCCCTTCTTCCCCCTTCTAATTATTCATTAGTTCGGAGGATTAGGTGACGGATTAATTGGTTGAAGGTGTCCTTCCATCGAAACCACTTTCTCCACCCCCCTTGGCAGACACCGTTCGCCCGCAAGACCGCACCATCACCGCAAATCCCTCAAAATATCTCACTCACCAACTCATCAAACTTTACTTCGCCGTATAAGCCCGCAAACTCATCACTTATCTAAAACACCCAGACCCCCTTTCCACCTACACATTCGATTGTTCAATTATGAAATTACGTATACCGTTCTAATTTACCAAGAAACTTATACCACTGAACAGCCCAGAGAAATTTCAAACAAAAGTTTCATTTCGAAATACACATGAGCACAAAACTCGAAGAAGACAAAGAAAAAAAATTTTATCTTTTGATAGTCCTTTTTTCATAAGACATTCCTATCACGATTTTCAACATTTTCAAATCTTAAGAGACCTCCTAAGCCATGGACATTGGAAGATCCAGGCTAAAAAGGGAGGTGAGGGAAAGTTCCAGGATGGAGGTAATGTAAGTGTGGCATATAAGGGTTAGAGGTTTTTATGAGGTGCTCATTGTTTCAGGGAGGTCAACCATTTGATGGTTGCGGAGTGGGCTGTAGGGTCAAGAATTTTGACTTACGTGGTTCTTCCTGTATTATGGAATTGTTTTTAAATGTATTCTACATAGGAATGTCGATTTTCGAAAAAAGGAATAAAACATATTTTTGTATGGTTGATGTTTTTTTTCTCTCCGATATCGACACGTTGGAAAGCCTGGGGGGCGTTAGGTGCTGTTTCATGTTCAATAAATCACCTGATAGTCGTTTTCGCCTCATCTTTAAAACCGTTTAAGTCAACAAAAAAAGGGACTAAACGACCCAAGTCCAAAACTGACCGGAAACAGGGGCTATGGAAAAATACTGAATACATGAATTTATTGTTTTCGTGGCCCTTTTTGATAACTTTCGGATCAGTCTTTATCGAGTTTCCTTTCCCCTCAGGTTAAAATGAGCTTCGAGATGAAACTCATCAATATGGATGAGACCGGGAGGGCTATTTACCTCAAAATGTGTTTGTGGCTTCGTTGCAAGGTTCTGCAGAGTGGAGTAGTTGCCATTTGTGACGTATTGCATTAACCTGTCGGGGGGAGGGGGGTTTGAGCTCTTCTGCGAACCCGTTCCCTCGATCCATATTCATAGCTTGAAGGCTTTTCCCCAGATGTAAACCCTCAAACGAGATTGTCATCACTTAAACCCGACATTTTATCATTTCACTCTTTTCATGGAGAAAAAAAGAATTTATTTAATATTAACCGCAAAAAAATTGAGTGCCCAACCTTAGGATAATTTCTTTTTCCTTTCTCTCTCTTTCAGAATCGTGAATTTTCCTACTTTAGTTCTAAAAGAAGAAAGATTTTTATTCAAAAGACCAACGCAAAAGAGGGAAAAAAACGAATGGTATTTTTAATATTTAAAAAGATCTCCCGGAGTTTCCACAGGTTTACGATCTCGACGTTTTTTTTAACTACTCCACTTTTTAAGAGAAGCTTGTGATAAAATAACTAATAGAGGGAGCTTGTTTATCTTTTTTTCTTTAATTTAACAAAAAACGAACGGAATAGATGTCAGTACTTTTTTTTTAAGGTTTTCGTTAGGATGATCCCTTTTTTCTTTCAAGACTACTTATGTTTCTAAAACAGTGGTTCCGAAACTGGGGGGGCGTAAGCTGTCCCCAAGGAGGGAGTGGGAAAGCTCAAGATTTTTTTTTTCCCGAAATTTGTGAAAAACCTCAAAATTAACATTTGTAAAGCCTAATTTTGGTCAAAAAATCCTCGTAATCAACATTTATGAAGCCTAATTTTCGTCCAAAAACCTCAAAATCAACATTTGTAAAGACTAATTTTGGTCAAAAAACCTCGAAATCAACATTTATGAAGCGTAATTTTCGTCCTAAAACTTCAAAAACAACATTTCAAAAGCCAAATTTTCGTCAAAAACCTCAACATCAACATATATAAATGCCTAATTTTCGTCAAAAATCCTCAAAACCAACTTTAAATTGATAATTTTTCGTCAAAAACCGGGGATAAAAAAAAAGGGTTTTCATTAGTTTAAAAGGGGGGCGCACTGTGATAAAGTTTGGGAACCTCTGTTCTAAAATATACCGATTTTCGAAGAAAAATTTAAATTTAAAATGTCCTTGTTCTGAAAGGGAAGAATGGCTTTTCATGGAAGAGTAAAATAATTCAAAGTTGCCGGAAGAATTGGGGGTTCAAAAGGCCTTTGATATCCGGACTAGAGGATGAAAGAGAAGGGAAACTCGGCAGAATTTCCGTTTCTATTCGTCCAAAAAATAATTACGATACCTAATCCTTTTTAACCAAAATAGAAGCCATTAAAGTCCTTGAAAATTAAAAGTCTCATGAAAAAGTTTCTAAATCCTCAAAAAAATAAGATGAGCTTTAATTTAAGCAAGTTTAATTTGAACCTGAGGTTCAGTAGTTTCCCCTCCTAAACCGGTGGTGGAGGTAGGTAGTGTGCTCCTGAAATGGAACCCTATAAGCTTGCAATTCAATATACCGATGAACTCTGAATGATAGGTACATTATGAGTAGTTTTGCTTGTGAATGCCATCATGACTAAATTTTACCTTTCTGCTTGAATATATGAAAAGGAAACTATTATTTAAATAAAAGTGCGACGTGGATAGGAAATCCTTTTCTAAATAAAATGTACTCGAAAAACTTTAATCCGTCCTGGCATTGAAATTAATACGAGGAACGTTCCGGAGACTTCGCTCCCTCTTCTTCCATTTCCTATTCCCTTTAGAATACCGAAAAGCCTTTTTCAGCCCCGGTGAATATCTTGGGAAGCCCGGGGACCGGGATTTAAGTCCGGTTAAATCTCGAATACTAAATAGGGGGGCTCCCGCGGAAAATAATACTATTTAATTATCTCGGATCCATTCATTATCAAACGTCGAGTCCCACCCTTGAGTCACCCCGTACGACCCAATAAAGAAGAATAAGACGTTTCGAAAATCCTTCAATGGAATTAATTTAATTAGTCGAGTTCAATTTTCACAGCTCAAAGCATTCGGACTATTTTAATTAATTTCTTAAGTGGAAAAATGGGAAAATTCCGCAAAAATATCATCGTTGTTATCCAGTCTATTTCTCATGCTAGAACGGCTTTACGTAATAAAGGTCAAAAGTATGGTAAACAATTTTTTCCTCGAAACAACTACATACTAATTAATTAACAAAAACCGAGTGCATCCGAATTAAAACTACCTTGCTGGAAATTTTAAGCATGATTTTTAGAATCCAGTGGTGAATTCAAGGGGGTCCTCCAAAATAATCCGTTATAACATTTCCATATTTTTGGCGAAATTCCCAAAATTTTTACGTAGTTGTAAAAAAATATTTTTGTTCATAAGACTCTATCCTAAGAGCCAATTTTCCATCAAAAACCTCAAAATCAACGTTTTAAGAGCAAGTTTTTTTTTTTTTTTTTTTTTTTGTAAAAAACATCAAAATCAACGTTTTCCCTTGGGTTTTGCTTCAACAAGGGCGTTTTCCTTGGAGGGCTGGAACGCTACCTCGTATCTATATTTTGAGGAATCTGCAACGTTATGAAAAAGGGATTTTTTTTTTTTTTTTTTTTTTTTTTTTTTTTTTTTTTTGAACATTGAGCATATTGTTAATTGTTTCTATTTTCTTAATACGAATCCGTTCGTTTCGTCTGGTTGGGTGGTTTTGTCAGGAGGGGCGATAATTGAGGAAACCCGCTCTTTTCCTAATGAGTTCATTTAGAGCCTCCGGCTTTTTCGGTTTTTGATTCAAAATCCCTTTTCTCTCCCCCTTTTTGCCCTCAAGAGGTTCCTTTGCGTTTTCGACGTCTATAAACAAAAATAATTAAACCACAACCGATTTTCTTGTTTACCTCTTTTACTTTTAGTGGGCGGATTAACGTTAGTATCGTTTAAACAAGCGGGAATGGAGGCGTTTAATAACCCTTTTGCGTCTTTCACTTTCGGCTTAATTACCGCTCTCGGAATTAACCCATAAGACGAGGTTAGTATCTACTTTGACTATATTTACGAGTGTTTATGTAGTCAAACTCCTCATTATGTGATATTCTTTTAGGTCTAGTAGTTATGGAAGAGGAACCCCCAAAACTGGATTTTTCTTAAAAAGTTGGTTCCCTATTGTCTTCCTAGACCCTCCCCCAACAAATCACCTCTTATCACTCTCCCGACACCTTTCCTACCCTGTTGGACCCTCCCACCATAGCCCCACTCACCTCTAAAATTTCACCTAGACGTGAACACAATATAAAAATGCAAAAAATGAATCTGATTTTCGCTGTTTCAAACCCGAGAATTTCAAAAGATTTAGATTTGCTATAGTTTGTCCTTGAGCTCGGGATTGAGGTGGGAAACTCGACAACTAATAATTGACTCACTTAGCGAAGACATCTCCGTCCACTCAGAGTCCTCTTAGACCCCGAAGACAACTTTGTCATTACTCCAGAAACTGTCTCCTACACAATAACGACTCCATTTATTGCTTCAACATCTTCCTTTTAGTTCAATACAGGGGAAAAAAGTAAAAAAAGAAGCAAAAAATTTTCAGTCTCCGTCGTCAAACAAGAGAGGCGGATGAATGCGAAGTTTATTGCGTTTAGCTCGAATAAAACCCGGGCAATGAAAGCCCTCCTTTCAAAGAGGTAGAACTTGCTCAACGAAATTATTCTCGAATTTATGTACGTGTGAGGATATATAGACTCAAACAGCTAGTTCCAAACAGAAAAAAGAAGAAACCTTCGATAATAAAATTTCTATGAAAAAGTTACAAACTACGAGTAGTTGACGACAGGATGTAAAACCGACCATAAATTTTATAGACAAAATTTTTTTATTCAATATTTTTGCTTCTTGTTTATTATTTCACAAAAAAACCTAGGTAACCAAATGAATTTTTTATGCAAAATTTAATAAACTAGGTGATGTGGAGGTGGCGCCTAATAAATCTTAATTTTTTAAAACTTGGGGCTCTATAGACCTCTCCACAGACAGCAAACATTCCTTACACAAACCACGCACATTCCACGTATCCATTACTTCCCCAACGATCTCCCACAACCCCCTCAACCACCTCCCCCATGCCGATCTATCATTTCCCCAACCTTCTACCACCTTCCCTACTGTCATTACCATCCCTACTCTCATCAACACCCCCCTCAACTTCAAATCCAATTCTAAATCGAGGAAAATTCAAACTTTCTTTTATTTAAGATTATTATCGTGTTTTTGTTTGCCCAAAAACGTTGGCCATCGTGTAAAGCTAAATTTTTGCCATTTGATAACATTTTGAAAATAATTTTAAAGGAATATTAAAGGAATAATAATTTTTTAACGAACAATTGACGGCGATTGAGTTATGCAACACGCAACACACTCCTGCTTTGTTGGTTTTCATTTTCTACAGTACGTCAAAAATTGAAAAATGCTTTTTTTTCTTCTTTTCAATTTTTTTATATCTCGAATTAAATAATAAAAGGGTGTTTGTTTAGGTTTGCTTTTAGTAAAAGCAAGGGTTTTCAAAGTGGTTTACTTCATTAATCCACAAACACGATGCTATTGATATAGAAAGTGAAAATTTTCCTTTTTTCTTCCTCCCACCCTTTTTATACTCCATCAAAAAAGATCCTTTCTACCCTTTAGCCCCGAGGTTCAATTTTTCCCCTCCGCCATCCTCAGAGCCCTCGACGAGCTCCTTTTTAAAAGCTGCGCTCCTCACTTAATGGACTCGGTTTAATTACCCAAACCGCTAATTCCTTTTCCCGAGTGACATATTAAATTACGCTCAAGGTGTTTTACAAGACTCCCTTTCTAGCCAATTACGTTTTAAGAAACGCTCAGTCGGAAAAACGGGGACGTCTTGAAAGAGTCGTTAGAGAAGAAAAAAAAGGACTAATTTTCTCAGATATAATAATCCTTAATAGCATCCAATCTTCTTTTCGCTCGTTAAATCTTTTTTCCCTATTTGTATATAAAAAGTTTATATCTAGTTAAACCTTAAAGGAAAAAAAGTGTTAAATACTTTCTTCTATAATGAAAAGTCTGGCTTTTTTTCCTTTGAACATGTAGGGGAAGAATGGCGGAAGTACAATGGATTTTATAGGAGAGCCTCGGGTTTTTGTTCACTTTTCAAACAGGAAAGAGACAAAGGAGACCCCCTTTTAATAGATTGTAAAAACGTGAAAAAAAGGAAGAAAAAAAAATTATTTCAATTTTTAAGTGTTTGTAATGAATTTCAATGATATCGTTGGTGTTTTTACGATGAAGGCATTAGGAATTCCTGACCGGAAGATATAGCACCTTACTTAGAGGCTGGAAAAGTGGCTGGGTGAGATGGGACGTTTTGGGGGGTGGGGAGGTGGAAAAAGGAAGGAGCAAACCGCTGGTATTTCACTTCTTGCTTCCTGTAGAATAAATGAGCACTTTACCGAGGAAAACAAACCTTAGGGCAAGCTATAAGGGCTAACAACGCCGGAAAATTGCTCTAAAATCCCATACTGTGAAAAACGACGTTTAAAATAGAAAAATTTAAAAGTTCGTTTTTTTAATAAACTTGACTTTCGTTATGGAAATGGCGAGTTTTTTTAGTTTTGTGTTTTAATAAAGGTTACTTGGGTGTAAATCACGAGGGATAAAGGGGTTATTCAGTTTGAAACCCCCTTCTCCTTTCGTAAGGGGTTACCCGCCGTTGAACACCCCTTAACACTTCCCAGGGGATGGAACCGAGCAACTTCTTTGCGACTCGGTGTAGCTCTTTATCAGAAGGCCCACCCCGGGAGTCTCATCCCTCATCGGGTTTACGGCCAGTCGAGTATTGAAAGTGGAATGGAAGGAGAAAAAAGGAGGGAAAATATAAAAAGTAGAGTTTGGTTAGGAAGATAAGTTTACCGAGGATTAAACTTTGAAGGAAGATTACCTGTTAATAAATCGACTGTAAATTATCTTGGATTTAAATATAAAAGTTTATATATCTTCTCCTAACATTTTTTCCTTTCCTTTTTCCTTCTTTCATTAAACTTCAGCTAAATTCCTATCTCGCTTTACATTTAGCACTTTTTAATAAAAAATATTTTTCCTAAATAAAATTCTAGGTGCCAATTATTTTTTTTTTTAAAGAAATTACATGTCTTATAATTTTCTTAATTTTTTTCTGTTTAAGTTTTAGCGTGGAAATAATTAAAAAATTAATTACTCAAGAACATATATTTTGTTACGAGCACGTACGGAGATTAAAGGATATAACGTTATGATTAGGAAGGCCGCGGTCGGGCATTCTGTCTAGTAATTAATTAACAAAGGTCCCAGGGGTGATCGCGTTGCCCTGCCCTCGTCCCAATTAACGAAGAGAAACCTCGAGGGAGGGCGGATGAACCGACTTTTCATCATATTTCAAACTCGAGAAGCCAACTTTCAAGGTCAGAAGGTCGAAAATACCCAATAAAAGAGTGGGTGTGCCAGCAGATTATCTGCCAAAATTTTGACCTGACGAAAAAAAGTATACAAGTAAACCCCCCTTGGATTTTAGCGAGGAATCGATTGGAATAGATAACTTTTGTATCCGACTTACAGGGTGATCTAGAACGACCCGAATTTCATGAATTTAAATACGAATTGTATGTTTTGACGATAGAATTCCATTCTACACTTAATTTTCAGTAACTTTTACTTCGAACACTTTTTTGATAGGACCAAAAGTTCCGGAGTTAAGAAATGCTGTTCCATGTTAAATGGCGCTTAAACCCGGAACGTTTGCTATTATCAAAAAATTTTTGTAAGTAAAAGTTACTGGAAATCAACCACAGAATCAATCTTCTTCGTCAAAACATAGGGTTCTTATTGAAAATAATGAAGTTAGGGTCGTTTTAGAGCACCCTGTTTGACGGATCCAAAAGTTATCGATGCCAATCGATTCCTCGCTAAAATCCAAAGGGGGTTTACTTGGATTTTTTTTTCGTCAGGTCAAAATTCTGACAGATAATCGGCTGGAACACCCATGCTGGCACACCCTGTATATCAACGGAAAAAGGACCGTAGGATGTCATATTTTATGGTTTTGTATAAATCACTATTTGAATCTCTTCTCCCCTATTTTCTTAGGGTGAGAGCTTCAAGTATGATAGATTATCGATATACACAGCCTCCCCCTCGTTTTAGATTAATATTTTTCAATACACTCCCTGCATAAATTCAAATAAACCATTTTATACTCAAAAATAAAACAATGCCGATAAGAGAGACGAGTTTTACATTCTGAGAATTACATTTTTGAATGGAAACCGATAATAGGGCACCATTTCTTCGAACCGAATGTTCATCTACCTTGAATTTTTTTTCCTAAGAATATTTTGAATAAAATTCGATAAACAAGATTTTATAAAAGTTAAAGGTTTTTTTGTGTGTGTGGTTAAATACCGATAAAGGTGGATTCTTTAGAAATTTTCGTGTTCGTAAATCTTGCATAGGTCCCTTTGAGGTGGAAAGAGGAGGAAAGTAGCCTCTTGTATGAGAGGCCTCGCTTACACAGGGTTTCATATAAGAAGGGATGTGTCTTATTAGGGTCCGGGACATAACTCTTTGTGAGACTTAAGAAGGGTCCGGACATTCCAGCCAAACAAAAGGTACCTTTGTTCCCCCCGCTCCTCCCTTTCTTTATAGCCTTTCCTCACTTTTCTTCAATGAAACATTAATTTATTGTTATTATTAGTCATCAGTCCTTTTGTCGTCCGAACGATTTTCGTAATTTCCGAGACTTTAACATACTTGGTCATAAGAACTTTCAATTAGGCGACGACTTTCTAAAGGTCTACAGGAACGCTAGAGTTTACTCAAGGGCTTCAAGCAATACCCTTATTTCCAAAAGGCCTTTTGTTCCTCGTGTGCCAAGTTTAATTTCACCCTTTGTTCCTAGAGTATATCCTGATTCAGCTTATATTATCTCTATTATTAAACCCAATTGTCTTCCCGACAGGTTGAAATTCAAAACTACCTAATTAGTTTCTCATAAATGTTTTTTCATCAAAAATTTGGTGAGATTATAAATTAACATGAGGAAAATTGAAAATTTCTAAGCCGAGTTTTGGTTCGATCTACATAATTCTCAAGAAAATGACAGTCGGGAATCCTTTTCGTCTTAGGGGGAAAGTGAGGCCTCCGGATTATCATATTTACCTTCAACGAGGGCCGAGACTTGGAGGCATAAATAGGTATTTGAATAACAATATGGTTCATTTATTTATATAGAAGGGTTCCCTTCGAAATTTAAGGGCCCACCCTTTCACATTAAAAACGATGGGGAGAACTTTTCGAAATTGATACTCGCCCTTTTTTAAAGGGAAAAAAATTTCCCCTTTTTAAGGGATAATGTTGGGAAACGAGGGGAGCCGTGTCTTTTTATTGCTAGCTTAAGTCCTAAGGATTATATTCTAATTAAAGGGTAATTGAACGCCCTAAATCACTTTTTTTCAACCCTCCAATTTTTCGCCTCCATGTAGACCTTAATTACTTAAATAAATTTAAGGAAATTTTTACTCCTTTATCTTGTACATAGGTGACAGGTGACACGACCTACGTTTGCTTACAGTTAGCACGGGTAAACCACTGAGGTAGGCTAATATGCCAATCAAAATTATTGAAAAGCTGTCAGTGCTAGTGACAGGCTTAGATTTCAAATATAACAAGGCTTTGTATAATGACAGTCATAAGTTACAATGTAAAACGAGACAGTACCTCGATACCTATATATTCAAAGTAGACGCATTATTACCTCTTTAGGGCCCAAAAATACTGTGAAGACAAAGGAAAAAAAATTTCAAGTTTTTTTTTTTTTGTTTAGAATTATAATTATTTATTAGACAGCAAAATGAGACAGCATCCGGCAATTAAAACAGTAAATTATATTTGGCATTTTAAATAAATAAAAATATTTATTTCAAAAGCTATTAAGAATATTTTAAAATTATGAGCGAACGATCTCCTTTTGTTTTTTTGTTCGGTTTCTTTTCCAATAAAACAAATCATGGGCGTAAATGTGGGCCCCTGAGGAATATATCACGTTAGTCTTTTACGAGTCAGGGGCTTAAAAATCGAACTCAAAGGCTGTTAAAATGAATTTATGTGTCCGAACCTTCACCGCAGGACCCCCTGCCGCCTATAGAATATAACAAGAGGAATAACGTAATTAAATTAACATTTCGGTTGAATAAATAATTTTCGATGTTCCACCTGCCTTTGTGTTTTTTATTTTAAAAAATGAAGAAAATGACTTTTTGATTTTTTTCAGATTGAGAAACAGTTGAGTAAACTGTTTCCTTTTCAAGTTTTTGATGCAGCGGAAAGAGATATTTTCTTTTCCTTGCCCCCATTGTCTTTTGTTGACATTTCAGTGTGGAAAAAGAAGGGAGAAAATACCCTTCGCGATGTCACCGTCCCCGCAGGCACCCCTGGCCTAATTGTGAACAAATAACTCCGTCCCTTGGTACACAGAGAAAAACCTTTTAAGCTCTCCAAAGAAATAAAATATAAAAAATACAAATTCGAGATCGATAAGCTACTCTAATTTGCTTTAATTAAATCCTAAATTGGGCTCAAACATTACTATCAATATTAGTAACTCTGATTGGTACAATATTGCCAATTACGTCGTGGTTATTAATATCAACAGGTCGATTGATTCAATTTTGAACTTTCTCTCATTTTTCTTTGAATAAACGAGCAGATTATGCAAATCCAACTGCTCTCTGGTGGAGTTTGCAAAATTAAATTTTTAATGTCACCCCTTCTTGTATATCTCCGAAAAAAAAAAAAAAAATTATAACTGGTTATTTACATATTTCTCAAGGTAAAAAAGAAGGGAAAGAAGGCGTGGGGGGCTTATTGCGATGCCGCCTTCGGACGTGACGATTTTGCCACAACTTTAAACTCCATGAATTTTTAATAACAGTCGCGAGAAAAGAATGAAACGTCGAGAAGAGGGGGTTGAAAGAAGAAAAAGAGTTACTCAACCTCTTGTCCCCTTCTATGGTGATTCTCTCACTTTATATTTGAAAAAAAGAGAAAAGGTTTGCATTCGGTTGACTCTATTCACTCACTTCTTTATTAAGGTTGAGTTTTAGATGAACACTTAACCTAAGGAGAATACCTTCAAACCCCCCACATCTACCTTTTTTTCTCCCTCTTTTAACACTCTTTAATAAGAATTTCTATTTAAAACGAAAACTTTTTCTAAGCTACTCAGAGTATAACAATTTTTATTTCAAACTTCTTCGACCAAGGACTTATAAAAAAGTTTTCATACTGAAGGTAATAAGGACAACAGTCTTGTGTACTAGTTTTAATTAATTAGCCTATGAACTTAAAATATTAATTGGTTAAATCCAGGTTTATACGAACAAAAGGTGTAATTCTCTGTAAATTTATGAGGTTTTAAATATTAATACACGCCGTAAACCGTTTTAGGCAATTTAGCTTCAAAATAGTGACTTTTTAAACGTTTGGATAATTTTAAACGTTGAATGACATAGGGGGTTACGTTTAATGGTGTTGGGGGGAGGTGGGGGTATAGTGAGGTAGGTGTTATCTGATGGAAGATTTATAGGGAAGTTGTAGTGAGGTGGGGGTAGTTTTGGAAAGTGGAGGTATTTGGAGGTGGAGAAGTCTGTAGAGCGCCGCATTTGTAAGAAAGTTCAACTTTTCTTCAGAAATCCTCTCTATCACATATAAAATGAACTGACATCCTGGCCAGCTCTTATTTATAGTGTCGAAACAGAGCAATGGGATTCATCAACTTGCAACATAACAAATAATGATTTAATTCTGAAATAAAATTATGTTTCAACGTTTCCCTACTTTGAAGCAATCATTTTTATTTATTTTTCCGGAATAAATCCAGATAAATTTGATTATTCGCTTCTCCCGAAGTGCTTTTCAAACATTTTTATAAAATAATTATAAATATCGGATTTTTTAAACCATTAGGGTGGGAAAAAAAGGTCCTAAAATTTAATACAGACCTCGAACAGGGGTAAACAATTTGTTAAAATCCCTTCCCTTTAGGGGGCGACAAGGCCCCTGGTAGAACAAATGCTCTTAATTGATTACAGGATATAAAATAATGAACAGAGAAGAGGGGGAGCCCTTTTTTTCAAAAATGGAGTTAAAAAACGAAGGGTAGGAATAATATTATAATAAATGGACCCCTAGGGACCGTTTTGAGATCCAGGAAGTCTATAAATCATAAGAGCTTGATTATTAGTCTGAAGAAAAAATCTTTGGTCATGCAAAATTACATTTTCTACGCACATCTTCCCAATTTATGTTGAGCTCAGGTGTGAAATAATATGTAAATATGTATTTTTTTTCCTGCTACCCCTGGATGAGATTATTAAAGGGAAAAAATGTAGTGTACAAAAAAAGGGGGATTTTAAACTTTGCCAGTATTTAAAGTGTGACGTGCATTAGCATGGATAGTGACTTGATTATTATTCAAGAGAGAATGCAAATAAAATTGCCTCAAGATGAACTTTGGTAATGCATTATTTCTGGTCTGTGATAAATATAAATATTTAACCCCCCGTAAAACCCTTTTTTCCACCCTCAGGCCCCTAACCCGCGACACTTTTCTCGCCCCGTAACGAAACCCCTCCTTAACGCAAAAATATTCCCGACGAATAAGTAATGGTGCTCTTAAACGTCTTTTATATTAGACTAACCTCGTTTACCCTTAGAATGGCGTAATTACTTTATTCAAAGTGTTGATTTAATACCCTCCGTCTTATTAGAAATTCAAATATTTTCTTAATGGCTCAACAAAAGATAATAACAAAACATAATTTTCTACTTTAACCGGATAATTAACTCGAATCGAGTTTAAAACAAAGATTAAAACTTTCGATTCGCGGATTCTAAGAAAAAAAAGTTTTGTCACTTTTTAAAGTCTGTAATTGTTTAAAAAAAGGATATTAACCAAAAGAGTCCCTTGATTCTTATTTTAAGGTAGAGACCCCTGGGAGGACCCCGCATTAGTAGATAGACCCTCATAACGTCCCTGTATAAATAATTTAGTAGAAAACGTAGAAAGAGAAAAAAAGCCTTTTTTATTTTATTTTTTGTATATATCTCCATTAATGACGCCTTGTTTTCTGAGTGTACCTGAGGGCCTCTTTCTCTTTCTCCGTCGGGAAACCACTAAGAAGTTAAAGGAAAGCGTGGCCCTTTTCAAATGTGGCTTTTAGACAATTGAATTCGGAAAATACCTTCCCGTTCAAACACGCGAAGAGGTTAAAACGTCAGTGCGAACTACACGCAAAATCTATCTAAAAAAGAATTTTCTAATAATGTAAATTTAATCTGACAAAGGGAGAGAAGTTGGAGTTATCGCGTGTCTTTTTTCATCATTTCCTTTTCTATTTCCGCAAAACTGGGTGAAAAACAATTCTTGACAACCAGAACTCGGTTTCCACTATGGTTTATCGTCTTGAGGTTTCGGTCAAAATTACAAATAAACAAAAGCATAAACAAGTGACTAAAGTCATATATGATCTAGCTGGGTGCGATGGAATTGGAAAATCTAAAAGAATCCAGTGCAATATAATTGACTGATTAGGTATACCTAATTGGTGAATTAGAATTGACGGAGATCATGGGATCCAGGTTGGTGTAATATCGAATTGAATGAAACGTGACCTCATAGGATCCATGAGGTGATAGGATCCAGCTAATTGCAATAGCATTGAATGATGTCATAGGGTCAAGCTAAGTGCAATAGAAGATAAGATCCAACTCGCTGAAGAAATTTGACGAAAAATCGGGACTGTGAGTTTGCAACCCTATGTATAGCCCAAAATTTGACTATTTTTGTGAAGAATCTGTATTTCAATCAGATTTTAGTATTATTATAAAGCAGATTTTAGGTCTATCTGCGTTTACCAAAAAAAAAAAAAAAAAAAAAAAAACAATCCATTAATTTTCTCCAATGATTTAGATTAAGTTGGAAGGGAGGTTTTATATCTGAGGGAAACGAAGGCCCCGAGGGCATTCCGGGTAATTGGTAACGGGAAAGCGACTTTTCCTGTCTCCATGGGAATCCCTCTTTCAGGTGATGACATTTCCATCTAAAGCCATTTAAACTAGGGTAACGACCGCGACGCCCTCACAGGTTACAGTAAAATCCCGCCATCAAACTTTTATTGCCTACAACGAATAGGTTCCAGTTAACTTATAAACAAACGATAAAAGATTATAAAAAACATGGTGATTTAAAAAAAAAGCACTCGAGTAATTTATCCAACTAGAATGTGGGACACAACTGTTCCTGACTACCTCGGGAACGACAAAAGGGAATCTTGATGGAAAATGGCTAAATCCATTTTTCTCCCTCGAGACGCTTCGGGGCGCGGAGGTTCATAGGTATTGGAAGGGAGGGGGTATGTGGAAAAAGAGAGGAAGGGGTTGCAATTTAAAACCACAAAGGAGCAATCCCGTGGAGCCGACTGGGCTGGATTGTATCTGTAATTGAAATATAAAGTAGGCCTTGTGGAATGAGTACACGATACATGAATGTGTATATTCTATGTGTTTTTGTATGTATCCTCGTATGTACTGATACAGAGGGACCTATCTTCGACCCTTCCCACACCCCTCCATACTCCCACGTGGAACAAAATGAAATTTAATCCAACCGGAAACATTTCGCAACAGATTATTTCGACGGTCTTTCCGGGAATTTGATTAATCTACAATATTTAAATCTGAAAAACCAGAAAGAGCACGTTAAAAAGGTTCATTTTGTTGTAAATAACATTTTCTAGTAGGAAAGTAGGAAATATATTCTTTGCCTTGTTAGTCGGCGGCTTTTTTATTTTTTTATGTTTTCCTCTTTTTCCAGTTTTCTTCTTGTTTTAAGGGCGGACCCTATTAGTGTATCCCCTCTAAATTCCCTCCTCCGGGATTTGGAAATATGTTGCCCTCTGAGGTCGAATCCCGGGCCTTTGGATAATAAGGGGGCTAAACTAAAAGCCTTCTCATGACGTATAGCGGTGTTAAGGGTCGAGGGTAGGATATTTTAAGTCTTATTAACACCTAGAAAAAGTTTAAATTTTAAAGAATGTTTTAAAGGTTACGGGGAGGGAAAATATGTACTAATAAGGGAAGGGAAAAAAGTGTTCCCTCAGCGTTCTTTAGGAATGGGTGTAATCCGAGCGAATGAGAAATAGCCCCGAGGCGTTTAGGCGCAATTTGGACAGAGGGTAGGGCCTCAGGGTTGGGCTCGCTTGCGGGGAGAAGCGGCTCTAAATTAGGGCACCTGAGGGAGAAGGTGGTAATGGCTCGGTATAAATACAACCGTTGTTCTCCGAGGGTAAATCACAGTTTTAATTAGTGCTCGGGTTAAAAACAGGGTGACTGCCCTAACCCCCCGTCGTTCCGTCGTTAATTGCTGATCCGCTAAAATATCGTTAGAATATTAAAACATTCAGGGGGAAAAAAGGCGAACATACGGCCTTTTTTCCTCGATCGACTTTCAATGGGAAAAATGCGTTTAAGGCAATAACTGCCGAAGGGTTTCTAGAGATGGAAATAGGTCTCCCAGGTGTAAATATTTGCCCGAGTAGGGCTCGGAGTGGGTGTCTACTTACAAATTGAGATCAGGCGGCAATATTGTTTGCCTCCGCTCTTCATGAATACATAACGCGCGGAATGGGAAGGAAAGCCGCCTTTTCCGATCGTACTCTGACCAAGGGTCAGCCCTAAAGAACCAACCAAACAAAAAACCTCCAAGAATTTATTCCTTTTTTCAGAAAACTTGATTTTCATGCTTTTTCTTCTAGTTGTGAAGTAATGCCTGACCATTTTCTAAATTCACTAGTTTTTTAACTTTTTCTCTTTTTCCCTGCCTAAAAAACTTGGAGAGCCCATAGGTAAGGAGAGGCTCAGTGCTAGAGTAGTGGACAACCTTTCCGGAGGATGTGAGTTCGATTCCCATGAGCGGAGCTCCAAGGTCAAACCAGGCAAAGCAGCACACTATTAGGATGTGGGGTACACAACAATTTTGGTCAAGATATCATTTTTAAAATAATAAATTTACCTAAAAACTAATTTTAATACTTTATTGTGTGCACAACTTTGTTAAACGTTTTAATACAACTGAAAGGAGTGATATGTTCTAAAATATTATTTCCCAAACTTTTTGGCACTTTAACAACTTCCGAAACATTGTTAGCACTTCATGAATACAAGGGATAACGGAAAACTTTTCAGTGAATGTTGTCCTAAACTGACTTTTAGTCTTGAAACCAATAACTTCATTTATAAAATAATAAATTAATGATATCTTGAAGCATATTGTTCAGCTGAGAAAGTGATTCACGTTTATTTGAGAATTAGAGAAGAGGCCTAAAGTACTTCGCGAGAAAACAAATTGAACTCGGTTTTCCTTCCCGCACGAAAATGATGAAAGCGCCGCGAATCCCGAGTGGTTCGTCGGGGATGGAAAAAGGATGAAGGCGGCGGAGGGGGTTGCTCAAGGGTTTTATGAGGTATCAGTTTCCGTTCGAAAGAGCTCTTTGTTTGTTGAATAAGTACATTTCATTATAGTCCCGTACTTTCCTGTCGAGGAAAACTTATCCAGGCATTATGCCCCGATTGTTCTTTCTCGCAAAAAAGGAGGCTTTATCAAGAACTTGACTCTTCAACATTTTTTTTCGATAAAGCAAACATTTTATGTCCGTATTTTTGAACTCCTGATAAAGACAGATAGCAAAATTTATCCTTAAAAAAGTTACAGAGAGGAGAAAATGGTCTAGAAAGTATAGAATACAATTCCTTCCTCTTTTCTTCTCCGCGGAGGCGTTCTTCTACTCGGAAGTCCTAAAAGGGGATTTCAAACGTCTTGAAGTTTTCAACTTTTCTCAACTCTTAGCTTCGTTCTAAATTAATGTTATCTCAAGAGTTTAGTTTTGCACTCTGAGAAAAGTTTCAAATATATTTTATTGATCTCGAATCTGATGTCTCCGTTGTCCGTACATTTTTAGTTCGAGGATATCCGCGCGGTTCCCACAGTTAGTAGCCGCGCCCGGCTATAATTAAGAAAGTCACGATTCACACGACTTCCCACACATACGAACACACGAAAACGCACACAAACAAGACCAATAAAGACCGGGCAATTAAACTCAATTCTCATCTCGGAAAGAAAATGTGTAAAACGTGTAATTTCTAGACGGGGAATACTCGCTAAGCTTATCAGGAATTTCGCTCTTAGTCTATTTCAAACTTCAAACCATAGGCTTGAGCCTAAAATTACAGTTTAAGACTGTTTGAAGCATCAGTCAGGTTGGTTTTCAAAAGATTAAAAATTAAAGATTCTTAAATGAACCAGCAGAAACAGTTAATTTCTTTTCTTATTCCTATTCAACGTTTTGGAGGCAGTTAACGATTCAACTTAAAAAAAGACACGCGTTCGACCTTTAAATTTTAAGGGCTTTTTCTTATAATAAAGACGATTTTTGATCAATAAACAAAAATGAATAAACTAGAAGCTGAGAAAACAATGTCCTTTTCTAGTTGATTTTTCATCCTTATTAGCCATGGAAACGGTCAGATGAAAAGATTTGCCAAATCAACTAGGTAACTATTTTCACGATTCCATTAATTGGGCAATGGGGAAAGTAAGGCGTCAATGTGATTATGACTTACCTATCTTTAACTGGGCTAAGTTTCCTACTGTTACATCACTTATTTAGGAACCGTCGTTCTCTATAAGGTGTTCTTGAGTATGACTAGGAAAAGCTACAAAATCGTTTTTTAGGAAAGAAAAATAAACCCCTTAGTAAAATTGGCATCGTTCGAGGTATAAACTCCTTTTTTCCTTGTTCGAAGTTTCTTTGGTAAAGGGCTGTCAGAAAGCCATTAACATCGATTTTCCAACAATTTTTTCAAGGTTAGCACAAAACAGGTCGTATGATCAGTACATTGACAGCCTTTTTATTCAAATAGTAATTTAAAACAATGTTATAGGCAATTTTGTGCAGGGAACTTTTTTTAAAAGGTTTTCATGATTGGACGATAAATATTAATGGCCCTTCCTCTTAGTCACATTTTAAATATCAATCCGTCACTTCAACAGTTGCTTCTCCATTTCGGGGCATGTGTTATTCAGGAGCACTTATGTCCTCCCTTTGAATCCGTAATTTTTCTTCGACTGTCAAGGTCATATTGTCGGGATTTTTTATAAGCTTAGGGTGACAATTTTTTAATGGGAATAGAAAATTGTGTCAGTTAAAGTGAACGGGTGTCGTTTTCTGTATCTATGGAGAAATAAAAAATACAAGTCTTTTCCTCCGTATACGGGGAGAGTTGAGGGAATAATAGCGGCGGTCGAAAGGGAAGGGAGTGGAATAAAGACATAAGGACTAACAAGGCGTCTTGTTAGGAGTGTCTTGACGAGGGGAGCTGCTGACTTCGTTGGGAGAATCATGTTCGACAGGACTAAGGCTATTTCTCAAAGGGAGACCACCTCAGACCACCGACTTTTTTTCTCTCTTATTAAGAGGATTTTATAAAATAGTCTGGAGAATCGTTACTGAAAATACATCGTCATCTTAAATCAAGAATTTCCAGTTGTGTTCGGGGTGAGATTTAGACGAGTAATTAAAAAGACGTTTAGACCCGATTTTCCCCCCATACCAAGTAGGTTCCTGAACTGTTTTCGTATAGCATTTTATCAAGCACATCCCTACAAACCTAATACCTGTCTACGCCCTAAAAAAACCTCCAGTTTCCAATATTCGGATCCCCGCGTTTTCCTGTGCCGATCCGGCAGTTTTTAATCAATTTACTCCCTTGGAAACGTGCGATGGAAGAGGAGGGACGGGGTTGAAGCAGTAAAGCGTTAATTAAAACCACGTCTGGTGTTATACACGTTTGACATGTTTCAAAGTAAGCAATATATTTCGAAATATTCAAGCGGAGGCCTCATTTGTACATATTTGTAAACAAAGTCGCGTTATGACATTTTTATTAGCTCTTATATCATTTTAGACCTTAAATTATTAAATTTTGTTGGAATTCTGGATCCACTAAGGGTGTAACTCGATACATCTGAGTATCAGTTACTCCCATTGAACAATTAGGAGTTTTTCATTATAGAGAAAATGGACATTTGGTTCGGAATTAGCATACGAGCTTCCACCCTTCAGGGGCGATGTTTAAACGGGAGCTTTGCGGTCCCCGCACTTGTGTCTCCCTCGACGCAATTACTCCGATCGTCAATCTTCCCAGTTAAAAGGGACGAGGGGGGGACCATTATCGGTACAAATGAGAGGATCTGTCCGGTTTCCACTTCATGCCAATTACATTATTAACCGGCTATTTTGGAATCACTAAAGCTCCTTTACATTAACACAAAATGTTGATCTTTTTCTGTGAAATCTTGCATCCGTTATTTTTTCCCTACCTTATATCCAAAAGAGGGTGTACTTACCCTCCTCGCATCTGAAATTTAATATTCACCCTTTAATGGCATACAAGAGAACACCATTCAATTATATTAATAAACTATGGGTCTGAGGGGTGAAGTTTAAATTATCGACAGACTCGAGGGATTATGGCAGCTTTTCCTTGAAAGGGTTTCGTCTATCGTCTTCCCCATGGATGACTAAGATCATCAAAAAGTGGAATGGCCGCAAGTTTGATTTGGAACCTCATTTTCGTTGATAAATGGATAAGCGACTCATCTCTTCCGCTTTGAATAAGGAAACGGGCAATTTCCTCGGCACCAATCGAGAAGAGACATTCAAAGGAAACTCTAAACCCTCGAGCTTTACCTTCAAAGTCTGTTTCTTTGTACAACTTTCCCTTTTCCCTTTATTCTATTGATCTCCGAACATAGATCGAAAGTTCGCAAGTCCTCATTCAAACGTTTAAAAAAGGAGGGAAGAATTAATAAACTTTTCTTGGGAAAGATTTTAATCAAAATCGAGTTTAGGGAGGAAAAAATTAATAAAGACGTCTCATTGAGAGTTTTAAGCCGGAACTCGATTCCCTTCTGTTTTCATCTTAAGTTCAACCGTTATCGAGAGCAATTAGGGAACCGATCCATTAATAAACTGTTCTTGAATTCCCTTTGTCCTTTCCAAAGGGTTCAAGACGTCAAAGATAGACACCGTTGGTGTATGGTTTTGTCCATACATAAGAAAAAAGGGACACGGAGAAAAAGTGGGAAAACAATAAATCCGACCTGTGTCAGTGCGGTTGTTTATTTTTCGCCTCATCCTTCAAACAAGTGGTGATCTCACGTCATCCTCTCGTTCGTGGGGTCCCTGAAGCGAAATGTCCCTCCAAAAACAAACTCATAACTCTCCCCGTCCAAGTTAAACCCGGCATGGCCTCCCCCTTTTTTCTCTCTTTAAATACTAAGGGAAGTTTGTCATAAAACATATACATGAGGGTTGATTTACGTTCGAAAATATTTGGAGCGTGCACTTTAATAGGGCAACTTTTTGTGAGGTCGAATTTTGGATTAAAAATAGTAGGTGAGGTCGAATTCGCGATTGGCTTCGGTTATTATGTAGTAGGATGAAGGCGAGAGGTGGTAACAATTCGGTCGTAAATCAGTTTTGAGTGTTCTATAGAGATGGGCCTCCCTTTTTCCCCTCCCGCCCATCACTGACAATAGATCGTTCGGCGGGGGCTATTCATCTTTTAGCTCCGATATTCGCGTAGAACCTCCTCCCACCAATTTCAACTTGGGCGAAAACCGCCAGAACAGGTTCCGCGTGTTTGCCCCCGAAAAAGGGGCGGAAGGGAGAACGCTTTCCGAAGGGTTTTCCGACGTTAATTTGTTACTCGATAACTCCTCTACATTTTTTAAGTAATAAAAATGAAATCAGGATTTTCGGGTGCTCTTCAGAGAACAAAATACGAACATAAAATTTGTCCATTGTTGCAATTTCTCCCCTTCTCGCTCTTCTCAATAAGTAACACTCATTTTCCACTTTGGAAATCTCCTGAAGGAAATCGTTATCCTTTGTCGAGCTGGTACGCCTCGAGTAGTCTCCTCTTTTTTCCTCCCATTCCCCCATACATCGCGACTCAACATCTTCCCCTACGAGGAAAATTCCGTGTCTTTTTTTACAGACCACTTATTTTCCTCGATTTACTCATACGGTGAGAAATGGCTTCACAATGTAGGCACCCCTCTTTTAGTTTATATCGCACGTTTAAACAAGTTACTCGGGCGTTTTGAAATTTCTCAACCGCAATCTCGTGTAAATTGTTCCATACGTGATTTTTAAAACTGTAAAACGTGTTCCATCAACAAGTCGGACTCTTTGCTAGGCTATCTACATCTTTTAGATGTCATCTTTTTTTAACGTGCAAAGAGATTAATATCAGCCTTAAAATTATATTTATGGGCATAAAATGTGTCTCATCTTAATTAACAGCACATGTCGACATCTCGTTAATTATAATTTGAATCAACCCCTATTTTTCAAAGCATTGATAAAAAACAAGCCTTCATTTCTTAATTCAATTAACTTTATTCAAAAGTGTTTATAAAATTATTTAATTTTTTGTTAATTAATTTTTTTAGCCATCTTTTCAAATTCGTTTTCGAAATGCCTAAAATTTTTACAGTTCGAAGCACTGGATAATGCACTCTGAGGCAATCAAAACTTAAAATTGCTTTTAGCAAATCAAATTTCAATTTATAATTAGGTACCTTTCCGCCCGAGGATTTTTGAGGTCTTCATCGCTCCTTACCTGAAAAAAAAAATTAATAATTCAGTTTGTTTTGAAGTTGAAAAATGAGAATTGAACAAGTGTTGCTTCTGTTTTGTATATTTCAAGTCGCCTGGTTACACGTTTATAAATCACCCCGGCGTTCATTACTATTTCCTGTACCCATAAGGACTATAAATTATAATATAAGGCAAGTTTAGCTTTAGAAAATAGAAACAATAACAGAGTCGCTCATTGAAAAGTGAAGGAGTAGGTCCTTTTAGGGAAAGGAGCCATTTGAAAAAGTTAATAACCCTTTGGGCCATTTACATTTCCCTTCTGTTCAACTGTGTCGGGTAAATGCGAAAAGGTTTCCTCTAGATGGGAAGTCGTGAGAAGAGTTCGTTGTAGGAATCGCGACAGCGTTCGGAGGGTAGAGGGAGGGATATTAAAACAGAACTTGTGCCCCCCTTCAGCTCGTCCCATTGTCCCATAGAACAGATATAGTTCGCGACTTTAACTTCGAACAAAAACCGCCCTTAGGGCACCTGCCAGATAATTTCCAGAGCAATTAAAACTTACTCTAAGGATGGAAGAGAGGGCTAAGAAAGTGTAGGGGAAGGAAGGGAACGCGGGCCAGTTCCAGAATTATTGAGTAAAGCCTCAAACTTGCATCCGGGAAGTTTCCAAAAGAGTTCCCTAAAAAAATTGTTTTTATTTGATAAAGGAGAAATCCATGGGATAAAAGGAGTTTATGGCGATACAGAGAAACGTGATCGGCTGAAAATTCACGGTCCAGAGAAGCAAAGCTTGGACTATTAAGCGTTGGAATCTAATGTCAACAAAGGATGATGAAAGCAAATATAGAGGCTCGATCTTTGTTTGAATAGGGCAATTGCTCAATTGCTGACCTACAAGCTTCGCACTTGGAAACCAAAAAGTTTCAAATCGGGATAAAACGTTTGGCCCCTTTTTTCCTCCAGAGTCATATAAGTCAGCCGCATGTTTACTTGTTCTTTAATGTTCGCTTTTACGAGGTTCAACCCATGTCACGGTACTTGGTCCCTAACTTTTTGCACTTTATACCTGAATAAAAAAAAAATCTATACAGGATCCGATGTAAAAATGCATAAAGAGAATTCCTAAGGCTGACAAGTGTTTCGTTTCTCGATAACTCCAGTGTCAAATCAAAGAATCGCTTGAGCCGACGATATATCACTTACACCAATTCTGTCAGGTTCGAAACTCACTCGATATACTCAAAGGAACAAAAGTAAACCAATAAAAACTAACTTCGTTGAGCCAATATTTTTCTTTTCGAAAAGTTGACTCAAATTACATGGAATCTACTTAAAACAGCTTTTAAAACAATTTTTAAAGAAATGATAGGTTAGGAGAAGTTAACTTAATTTACTCGTGTATGGTTAACGTGACCAAACTAGATTGGAAAAAGATTACACCTCAATGAGCAAAGGCCATTTCCTCCTTAATAACTGTCATAATCGGACCACCTCTCAAGAACACATTCCTTTCACGATATACATTTTTTAATTAATTCCTGAAAGAAATATTTTAAGGATGAGTAAAGCTCGTAAACTAAAAAAAATTAAATAATTTTTACAACTTCAATAAACGATGAAATACGATTATTATTATTTTTATAACCCTATTATACGCCCTTTAGGTTTTTTCGAAAAAAATAAATCATAACCGGTAATTAACGCGCCGGCGTTTTCTAATTTATAACCGCCGTTCTTTATTGGTGTATACGTCAAACGGAGCTTTTGTGTGATTTGCTTTTCTGGAGGGAGGGAGTCGTAACTTTTCACATGTGATCGCCATAAAGTAGAAAAGTGACAGAGGGTCGGACCACTTTCCTAAAAACCCTGAACTCATTGCTTCTATCCTGCGAGGGCGCAGAGGTGGAAAAAAAGGTCGACTCAACCGGAAACTCAATATATCTGAGAGGTAAATTAAATTACGTAGAAAGAATTTTTTTTTTCTCCACGAAAATTATCGACACTCAGTTGTCTCATAAAGCGTCAAACATAATTTTCTTATTATCTTTTAATACAAGCAAACAATGGGAAAAGTTGTAATTTTCATCAGAACATCAAAAATTGAGGTAACGATTGATGAACAAAGGGAGACACGTCAGCCACTCCCAAGTACCCAGTAGGGCCAACAAGGGGAAGCATTGGATTCGTCCAGTTTTAACTCATAAGCCCAAAATTTTCATTTTTCTCAAACCCCATCATTTTTGCAATCTTGGGTAAAGATTTTTCGTAACAAAGGGTCTTCACTTGATTGAACCGTTTGTGACCCAAGGTGCGCGCTTCTTTGTAGGAAAAAATTTTCTACCCGGCGTCCCCTTCGCCTCCTTCCCCACAACGAATCCTTTTCACCTCCCCGATTTTAACGAACCGTATTGTTACCGGTCTTGTTATAAACAGAAAGTTACGTTATACATACCTAGATTTAAAAGATTTTTTCTTTATAACAAGCGCGAATTGCTCCATAACGACGCCAATAAAGTTCAAAGCAGTAGAAACGTTAGTTAAAATAAAGTAAGCAAAAAATGCTTAGAATAAACATTTTGTAAACAATTTAAAAGTATTTTTCAAAGGTTCTTTTGTTATTATTTTTTATTCCAACTTCTGATGTCAAAGCTCTATTTTTATTTGATCTTCTGACCTTTTTTTTTCTTTTTTCATCTCGAGAGTTACAATGTTTTATGGCAAAATGGTGGTTGTGGTCAACATGTGTTGAAACTTGTCGGAATGCGGCTTCAAGTGCTATTCCGCAGTGTAAACTACTTGAGGACATGGTCAAAGAATTTAGTGGTATAAAAATGAGAGCAGTAAATTATCACGAAAGTACTAATCAAAGCCTTAACAAGTGGTCTCAGACGAATGGAAACACTTAAAAAGAAATTTATTAGATCCGAAGACGTTTACCGTGAACTCGTGATGGAAGAAGTTTTTAAGAAAAAAAAATTTAATATTGAGGGGTGTTCTTTAGGAATCCCAAGAGAACGTGTGTAAGTGATTCAGTATCAATAAATAACCGGGAGTTGTTGGTCACGGTGAAGGCGAATCGTAGAAGGGGGAGGCCGCAAATTTGACAAACGATCGGGTTATTTTATATCGGGTTTTAGAAGGGGGAAGGTGAGGAAGAACCCCCTCGTGTTTAGAGGGCGGTGATTCGGGGGCGGCGTCTGGCTCTGGCTATTTATTAGGGTGTGACCGCTTCTACTTGACAAATATGTACAAATGGCCTCAACCCACCCTTTACGTGAAAAGCTTTCCGCGTGTATTTACTAAGCCGCTCGAACAAAGAGGCTCTTAGTCATATACGGATCCCAACACTTCGAAACCAGGAACAACACTGGGCCGTCTTTTAACCCAAAAAGCCTTGTTGACTCTCATAAATTTCCTCACATCCAAAAAATTGTGGTTTCTGTATAAATTTTGGCCTCCAGAGCAAGTTTGAATTTGAAAAGGGTTTTTAAAAAAGTCGATGTTTTTCTTTTATTTTACGATTTTTGTGGTTGTTTATTGACGTTTCTTTGTAAGGATGGCTGAGAGGGTGTCAGATTTGTGGAAGAGTGCCCCTAAGGTAAGTGCTTGAGTGCTCGGATCGCGAGGGATTTAGGTCTAACATCGCTCAGTTGGTTTTCTGCTTTTTTACCTTTTCTCCCTTTATCTTCACTTTGTTTCTTTCAACATTGTTTTTTTTACATGGAAAAAAAATTTTTTAAGCAAGCAAATCCAAAAAGAACATTTCGTCACCCCTGTTTCCGAGTTGACACCGTTCATCCTCTTTAAAGCCCCAACAGCCATAAAGCCACCCATTGTACCTCTTTAAATTGGATATTGTTAAACTCTCCCTGTGCAAATCCTTCTATAATGGGACTGATTAAAAATAAATATTTGTCCTCAGCAGCCCAAAAAGTGTCTTGACAAAATGATTTGAATTTTCCACTTGGGCAATTACTTGGAGGACTTAGCATGAACTTACAAGAATTTCTGTTTATAATATGAGGCACGGGTTATCTGATGTCGGTCTCACGTAGCTGGACGTGCCAAGGTCATATGAGAAGCCTTTTGTTTTAGGGACGTTTGTACGATTTAAGCCTCAGATTTGAACGTGTGCTCTCCTTTAAAAAAGGACGGGAAATAATTACGACAAAGTTACGAATACCGGGGCCGATTAGCATATTCAAAAGGATTTTTAATGCGATTCAAATAAGGCGTTGGAATAATATGCTCTGGCACGGCAGGCTTGAACGTTGGCGTGATTTTTACTCATTTTTGTCTTTTTATAACTATATCGAGAAAGGAAAATTCGTATTTTGTTAACGTCCAAATAGGTCCATTAGGGGGAATCGGGAATACAAACGAAGTTTGGTGTTTGTCTGTGGCTTTCGTACTGCGGTAATAGGGTGGAAAAACGACACCGTCCAATTAATTCGCGACACGACCACATTCTGTGTCCGTTTGGAAAACCCGTCCGCCTGTAAATCCCGCCCTATCAGCAAGAGCATGCTGTTTGCTCAAAACACAATCCTCAAATCGCACTTAATGGCTCGGAACTTCACAGTATGGAACGCTTTTCAAAGATCTTATCGAGGCATTCTTTTGTGATTTGTACGCGGAATCGTTCCTTATTTTGTAAACTATTTATTTTGCTTATGGTCGAAAAATCTAGTGAAGATTGCTAGAGCAAACCAACCGATTGCCAGAAGTGAAAAAAATTATTTAAGTAAGCCCCCCTTAGATTTTAGTGAGGAATCGATAGGGGCCAATAACTTTTAGATCCGACTCACAGGGACGAATAACAAAAAAAAAATTTCTCCCCCTTCAACATTACAACGAGCTGGTGGGCTTCTTGTCCTCCTAAGATAAGATAGTGGGACTAAAAGATGGGCTAGATTCACTGTTTGTAAATGAAGGGAAATTTCGTTATTTTTAATATCGATTTCGGAGTCAAATATTCATCGTCACGTTTTCAATAGGGCCATTAAAACAGACTCCCGTTTGTCTATTTTATGAGGGTTCTTTTTAAATTAATTCTCATGCTCGAATCCGAAAAATGTCTGACTCATGGCGTGTGTACATGATGATGAATTTAATTTTAACAATTCGTGGAGGTCGATTTGAAAAAAGAGTTTTTAGTAGGCCATCAATTCGGGATAGGAGGTGGCACCATGTAATGCGAGCCATCTGTACGACAATAAAACGGGAAGAGAAATGGCTTCACAATCGCGTGTCACACCGAATCACTTTATTGACTCGTCCAACCCCGAGTCTGCCCTTTTTTCGTCTAATTAGAATACCCTTATAACCGGATCCACGGGTCAATTATTTAACCCGTCCATAAATTACCGTAATTTACGTAATGGGCAAATATTTGGTGAAGAATTCGCAAACGGCACGCGTTTTAAATCGGGCTTTTGTTTTTTTACGGTCGGGCGGCAGCGTGGGTTTTCGCCTTTGAATTTGAGGGGTGATCTTGGCAAACACGGACACGTGACATCACGCCCTTTGAAATCAATTGAAACCACCAGATGTCCCTTTTTAAGGGGAAACGTTTCTCATGGTCACTTAACGAATGTTTTGTAATGAAAAACCAAGTTGCCAGATGTGGAGAGTGTGAAAATTAATGATTTTTTGGCACATCCAACAACATGTGGTTACCACTGTAGTCTGTACAATAAGTGAAAATTTTATTTCACAAGGTAAGATCAAGTTGGCTACTAGCGGGGACAATAGCTCAGTTGGGAGCTCTGAAAGTTGCGAATTCGATACTCCCAACCTCCCTGTATTTTCCAAGGTACCTACTACTTCACTAATTTGGCTATTGCAATAGAATATCACAGTTTAGTATTGTCCAAAAGGGCTACTACCATAGGATCACTATCTCAGTGGTAGCGAGAGGTTCACACTTTCTATTCCACTGTCTTGCCCAGAATTTTTCCCAAGGTCACACTATAGGCTGTACTATTAGTTGCCTAATCCGTCGATTTATCGCTTAGGGATGTTAAATGTGGGGACCTTGCGAGAACTTGTAATACATCGAAGGTGGTTTAAATTCTGCTTCAAAAGTCTGGATACGATGGGGAAGACAGTAAAGAAAAAGGCTAAACAGGAGAAAGGCGCCTTATCATCTTTTTATGTCGGATCCCATCAAACACACTCGCTCCTAATTTTATATATATTCGGTGTATTATCTATTCTCAATATCGAATAGCCTTTCGGGAGGTGGGATGAGAAGGTCGTTTGCCAAAGCTCGCTTTATTGAAACACATCCGGTTCCGATCTAGAGCGGCTCCTTCGGAAAACCCACTCCGCCCCTCCCCTAGCTAAAAACCTCCACTATTTCATGTCTGTTTATCTGATCGGGATAATGGATCATCGGAAACGGATGACCTAACTTTTGCAAAGCAAACTTATAATAAATCATAATAGGAAAAACTTATTTTTCTTTTGTTCTTGCGGAGGGAAGGAAAAAAACTTTGATTTATATTGCGCTCATCAATAAAAAATTAAACTTCGTGCAAAAACTTTTTCTTAGGCGACAAATCTTGTCCTTCGGGCTATTTTAGATCGGAAATTCATGTGCTAAAGCGGGGGAAACTAGAGAAAAATTGCAAGTTTATTTTTATCGATGACATGGCCTATTTTTAAACATCACTAAGCAAAGGGAGAAAACAGTGTGAAGTATTTTTTTCATTTTAATTTAATTAGAAGGTTTTAAGATTTTTAAGGATTTTTTAATTGCCTTATACATCACTTAATGACAGTAATTACTGGCTTAGGAACTATTAGGTATATAATAGAATGAATAAATTTCCTTTGGCCTGGTTTCCTGTACCGAAAAATAAGCGCTGAACTTGAGTAGAAGGGAGGATAATTAAGCGTCGCATTTGCCCGTATATATCCGAGTGGTGTTTGCCGTCTTTCCCTCACACCTTCGCCCTCATCCGTTCTTGTACCATTTTAATTACTTTCCTACACTTGTTTGTCTTCGCCTTACTCCTTAATTGCGCTCAACCTGGGACGACCTTCCCTTCTCCCCCGATACTCGGTTACAGGTGTTTGCACCTCCCGCATATCAACTAAGACTGCCCCCCCTACAGAGGCCCTTACCGGCTTTATCTTAACCCCCTTTCAAGTAATTTCTACATAACTTTCACGCTCGTTTTACTCACAACTTAGACCCTCACTGTCTACTTACCCGAAGATTTAAACTCCGATCTTGTTTTCAACTAAATTTCGAATTAGAGCTCGAAACTTATAACCCGAAATAAATCTTCCCTAACTTTCAATATCGCCGAATAAAACGCAACAAGAGGGACATTAATTTCAACCAAACTGGAGATAAACCCGGAGTGTTTTACAGTAACAGGAATTGATGAACGTCCGACACAGGAGCTTTGTAAATCAAGAGGAATGGAATAATTAATGTCACGCTTGGATGATTCAAAGGGGTCCCTAATAGAGACGGTGGAGTGTTTGTAGTTGTAGTTGTAGGCCCTCGGAGGGCGTTTATGATATATCTCTTTATGCCTACCCTTGACATCCCCTGTTCAAATATTACCACTAAAATTTTGAACACACATTATAAATTTTACGTCTTGTTTTTGTTCTAGAGTTGCTTTTCTTTTGTCTTTTTATATGCAAAACTCCAAAGGGAAAAGTGTCCCCTTACACCCTTGGATCTGCACATTTCCCTTTTTCGTATGGACATACTCGGTTGGCCTCTTTCAAGTACCTTCAGTCTCATAACATCTTAGGCGACCCTCCCCCATTTCTTCCCGAGGGATTTGTTGTTCCCCCTTTTTTCTACGCTTTTTTTTACACTCCCCCAGGATATTTTCGGATTTCAATACTAAGAGAGGGCGGGGGATAAAAATCGCCCCCTTTTAACGAAAAACCAGATCGGATTATCCCCCTGAATGTAAACAAGCTACGAGTTTAAATTGCATTGAGGCCATAATTTGGTTAAACGTTTTAAGGTACAGGAAATATAGAAATAGCCTTTTTTTCTTCAATAAAATTTTTATAAATTCAGCCAAGGCGAAATGGCTAGATGAGCAGGATCTGATTATGACTGATTTTCCATCCAAAAAGACCTTTTTTGTTAAGTTTAAGACTGAAACTCAGCAAAATCGACTTTTTATCTTCATTGAAAACCCGATTTTTAATAATGTTGGCAAAAGGAGTCATAGAAACAGAATCGAGGAAGTCTTAACCCACCAATAGCACCTAGTGTCTTAGGTCCGTTACTGAAAAAAATATTATTCAAAGCACTTTATTACCAAATAATTTTTTATAAAAGTGTGAGTTCTATAGAACAGAGCGTTTTTAATTTTTTCACTCTTTCACTCTTTACTGCTTTGAAGTGTGTGAACAAGATAGCAAAGTGCTTTTATGTGCTAAAAGAAGGTTACACCGTGTAAAAAAGAGAGGGTGGAGGGGTGAGAGAGAGGGCGAAAAAAAATGAGGGTCACTTCACCTATATTTTATTCACAAATAAAAATTCCACATTGAATATTTTCGTTTTAATTTATATATAAAAAAAATTGGAATTTTGCGAAATCAAGGATGTTTTTTGTCGATAAAAAGCATTAAAATTTTACGGCTTTTGGGTCACTTGGACCCCCGAGGGGTCATAAGGTCTCTACGTTCTCATGTCGGACTGGGTCGGCGATAAATCAGAGTCGCCCCTCCGAAGGCAATAAACAAAAGAAATAACTTCAAACCTGTCGTGTTTCCTCTCTACATTTATGGAAAAGGGATTTAGACCTGAAATCCCTTGAGATGAGTTTATTATTTTTGTACAAAACATAACTTGAAAACAAATACGTTCTCATCTATTTTCCTAGACTAATGGCGAGATTGAATTATGGTGATTCTTTTTTGGGAGACGTCACACGTGTAGAGGAAGGTGCGAGTACCGGGACCCCCTGGAGGGAAGGAGGGAAATCCGCTCGGCGGGGAGGAAATTCGAGTTCACACACTAACTCCCGAGAGAGTTACTCAAAATTTAGATGAGAGATAATATCCCCCTCTTTAAAAACAGACTAAAATCTCACCGTCAGAATTATTAATCTCAGAGGTATAATCTTCCAATTAACTTAATAATCAGGTTGTTTACACATTTCTACATCCTAAAATTAGATTAAATTTTTTTTTCGAAATGGGGATTTCAAAAAAGAAGTTCGTTTTATTCAAAAGCTGAGGGTTCCTGGGTATTTCTCTATTTCAGATAATGGGATTCGACCCTTCCTCCACATGTGTCTCCATCGGGAATGTCGAACTGCTGGGCTTTCTATCAGGGCAGTTCTCAGCCGGTTGGTTCTGGACAATGCTCGAAGGGAAAACAGACCTCCCCTTCACCCCCATTTCGTCGGTCCCATCCAGGGTCCATTCTGAGCGGGAATATGACGGTGAATGAGGACGTGCTAGTGCCGACGGGTTTCACCCATTTTACCCTTTTGTCCTCCACCGCGAGCGTTCCAATTTACCCAGAACAATAACACCCCTCGAACCTACTCATAAATTGAATTCAAACTATTTTCATTTTTTATCCCAACAACACTGAAAAATTGACACAGATCCTTTACAAAAAAATCAGCAATTATTGACTTAACCAATTGATGACTATGAGGAATAATTAGTATTTTGTGCAATTAAGACAACAGATTTCAACGTTACAAACAAGGCCGCTGTGAAATTGATACACTCCGCAGATAGTCCATCGAACCGTGAAGAGATCGCTATCTTCTGGTTTTTTTCGTGTTCTTTTAATCTTCTTTCACTACATAATTTTTAAGAGCAAGAAATAGGTCAAGAACGATAACAGTATGATTACCTCGCCGTCTATATATAGAAGAGAAATTACATTAGAAGTCTGCCTTATCCAAGAATGATGTTTGGTGTATGAAAGTAATATCCTAAACCAATATAGAATCCTGTCATGGATGGATTTTAAAAGAAAATGATCTCTTTATATAGAAAAGTTTGAGCAATAATTTTGATTAACGGTACAAAATGTCGGAAAGACTCTGGAATGAATCGGGAAGGTTTCAGGGTAAAAAAAAAAGTATTGGGCAGGAAGGTACGGTAATCTGTGATTGATCGAGTGGAAAAATATGAAAGGAGAGTAAAAGAGGTGAGCGGATTCCAGAGATCCGAAAAGGGAGTGGGGGGGAAGAAATTGGGATTGATAGCGTAATCCCTTTTATCCTGAATCCCGCCGCCGCCTGGAAAAAGAAAAATTACCAAGCGAGACTCCCCGGAATTAATTTGTCGAAGTATCCCTAATGGAAAAGGTAATCGGCTACAATGTAAGGTCTCCTCATGTGCGTGATATTGATGTCGACTTTTATCCAGTCTCTTCGATGAAAAGGATTTTTACGCTTAAGTAATTGGAAATCAAATTTTTCATTTTTTCTTATAAAAAGATGCTAGTTAGTAATCCGTGACAATGAGTCTAGGATCGTGATCATTCCTCGTGTTAATAACATGTTCGCCTTATAGATAAATAGCACGTGAACATCTATCATCTCGGAGCGTGTATAATGCACCTTTTTCTTTTTACCTGGACATAATAATACACGCGACACTCGTAATCCTCATTTAATTTTAACGACGTCGATCCTTTAAACGTAAAAAGGGACGTCACACACGAGAATTTCAAGGAAAACATTATAAGCCGAGGGAGGCTAGACATAATGAAAGTGTTTAAACATTTACAGAATATTACGAATTCCTGGCCATGGGCGGGATGTAAAATTAGACATGTTTTGACGTTCTTCTGTCAGAAGATACAAAACCGTATTTAAAATTTTAAAAAAGCCAAACATTAATTTTTTTTTACCCAAAAAAAATTATTAACAAAATTACCAATTTATAAAATAAAAAAAGTTATTTTTTGTTCTCATTTAAAAGCAAGAGGGGGAAAAGAATTCGTCTTGAAATCAAGGTTTTTTGCTAAAAAATTTACAGCGTGAAGGAGAAAAAAGAGATTTTTCAGTTCGAACTACTCAAGAGGCTGGGGAGAAGATATTTATCGTTTAGTGTGGATGAAATTAGAAGTTGGAAACTCCGTGACTGGCGAGGCGGGTATTTAATTACACGTGATCTCTGACCCAAGGCGGCCTTCGATCCGGAGGATAAAGCACTCGAGCTCTTCTTCGTAGTTTTTTCCTTTTTAATTTTAAATCCCTTATATAGGAACTTGTTTGATTTGCGTACCAGCCAATATCATTCCATAGCTAATAAACATGTTAGAATTATTCAATTTAGTCAACAAATAAGCAAAGGAGGGTGATGGGAGAGTGTTGGTGGGTAGGGGAGGTGATGGAGAATAGAAGTAGAGTTGTGGGGTAGTTGGGCGATGCAAGATGATAGGAAATGATGTTTTGTGATCCTCCAGTGATTCTCATTAGTGAAGACCTTTTAAACATTCTGGAACAAATGTTAATCGCCAAAAAATTGAATAGTTTTCCCTCTTTCTAATAATGTCTATAAATTTAAGGCTCTTTTGATCTAAAGCCGTATCAGAAGCAGTTTTCTCTGTACCTTGAGTGAAGAAAAGTAAATTCTATTAGTCGCCTTGAATGGGTCGGATTAAGTGAGACGGAGGGAAATGCTCCTCAGGGATACGCGCTCCCTATTTAATTCCCGCCTTAATAAATGGTCCGACTTAATCCTTTTCCACCTCGTCTTCAACATATCTCAAACAAAAGCGAAATATCAGATAATCAAGTCTCAAGGTATCCTGTGCGGTCTGTGGGTTTTTCAAAGTCCGAAGGGCTCTCGACCACAAAAATTAGCTACCGATTCGAGTGGAAGCGTTTCGAAACGTTGATGATATCTACGATATTGTGTTACGAAAAAAATTACTCTTGACGTTATGGAAGGTGACAATATTATTCAAAAACAACTTCTAAGGTTGCAATCAATATCATATTTTTAGAAGACTTACAAGATATTGATGACCTTAAGTAAGTAGGATAACCGTTTACTTTATAAGGAATTTAAAATATTCAAAATCTTCCATTTTTTGGGGGAATGCATGTACTTTATTCTAACATTTTTTTATAATAAAAAGTTGACTTTAAAATTAAAAGTTAATTAAAGTTGCTTATAAAGTTAGATTATGAGGTAAAAAAATGTTAATTAACTCCTTTCTATTAGAAAACGTGATTTACTTTGAAAAAAATATCATAATTTAACCCCTTTGAGGGATATAAAAGAAAATTAGAGTGGGTCAAAATGGTTTTATTTTCATAAGGTATTCAATTGATCCAAGGGGTTAAACATTCAGCCAAAAAACTACCCTGAGGTGCACTTTTGGTAGATGGCACTTGTAAATTCAGAGCCCCTCTTTTTTTTATTCTCCTCTCTCCGTCGGCCGTCTCGGAGGCCACTTCAACCCTTCCACCCCACTACGCGTCCCTGGGAGCCTTTGAAAACTACCTCGTTCAAACTATACGCCCTCATTTTCCTTGTCCTTTTTACTCGAATTCGAAAGAGGTCAAAACGTTTTATCAATTTTTAAAATATAATCCACACATAGAACATCTTAAAAATGGATAAAGTTTCTTATCAATAATTTAAGAACGATTTCCACGAATAGATTGATATACCATAATAGAAAAATGTTAATTATTCAAATTTTGTTATGGATGGGACAAGTTTTGGATTTATAAAACTTGTGATATCTTTTTAAATGGAGGAAAACACATTTTTAAAGGGAGAGGACAGATTATTCTCAACAGATCAATTCAGATCTATTTAAAGATAGGGGACACACTCGAATCGGATTAGAGAAAGAAATTGAACCACCCCCACACCTTTTTACTTCTCTTTTGCACTTTCTGGAGACACCGGTTGGAAGTCTAATAAGGTGGCTCGGTGTTTATGGCGTGGGGGATAAGCCGGTCGTTTGCCAATCTTTTAAAGAAGTTTATTTTCAATTGTCTCCGAGATTTTCTTTTTCTGGGATTTCTCTCGAAATTGGAAGAAAGAGGGGAAAAATGAGGTTTCACTGGAAATTAATTTTTGAAAATTAATCTCCAATCCTCCTCACACTCTTCCTAACATTTCACCAAACATTACCTCCCGTACCTTGCTTGGTACATTTTTTTTTTCCAAACAGCATTCTTTCAGAACATAGAAAACGATTGATTAAAAAGAGTTTATCAGGACGGTAAGGAATGATTCGTTGACGAAGGGATAACGAAAGTGCAACCAAGTAAAGGCATTGAGCCATTACCCTATGATGCATGGAGGAATACTATCTCATGCATACATATGCATACTAGAACTCCAGAGTCGAGGGACCTGGTAATTATGCTGATGTCGCAAATTGTCCGACCTTAGCGATTACGTTAGATACTATCAAAGCGAGGAAATCCCTCAATCTATCGGATTCGAGGTATTTGCAATTAAATTGTGTACTCCGGGTAGACGGTAAATCTCTTTGTCGAATTAAGACACGGTTTAGTCAATAGTCTGTGGATTATTCAAATATTAATTTGAGGAGAAGTCGGATTTCGGAGGGCTATGAAAGGCGACGGGACTTGAAATCTCTTTTCTTCGGCACTAAAAGAGAGCTCGAAACGTTGCTTCCGAGGCACAGTTAAGCCTCCTGACTAATCTCTGCTTCCCCCGGCTTCCTCCTTTAAGAGGCTAATTTGTCCCGGGCGCAATCTTTGTCTTCCTTCAGTCTTTGCACTCCGTGTTGTTACGACTTCAATCCACTTAGTCCTCGAGTTTATCCCCCCAACCTCTTTTCCTCCGGCTTTATTTCAATTTTAAGAAAAAGATAAGGAAGAAACGATATCAACTCAATTGAAACATTTCTCAGATAACATCTCGAATTGAAATTAATTAAAAAGAATTTTTTTTTCTTTACATTTCGAAACAGAGATTTTTAGTAGGTACTCGACAAAACTTTATGCCTCCCCATTTGTATTCCAAGAAAACTTCTTTAATTAAAAATTTCATAAAATCTCCCTAGATCGTATCGATAATGAGAAAGCCTAGGGCACTTCAACGCCATAATATTTGAACTTAATCACTATAGCAACCACTATATTTAGATACAACGCCCAAAACCGAGGAAAATTATCGGAAACAGTTTGAAATTAAAAGATATTAAATCTTTTGAAAAGTCTAATTTCGTTTTTCAATCTTCAAAATCAATCAAAGTATCAATTTCGATGAAAAAGGATAATAAAAAATTTTTTCAATTATTTTCCCAATATTAGCTCCTAATAGTGAGCAAAAGGGAATTATATTTTAAAATAGATAGAAGATAATTATTATTTCCCAAGGTTGCACGAGAAATCCTATCATTAAAGTCAATAAACTTATTCGTTTCTGTTTCCAATTTTTTCTTTAAACTCCTTTTCTTGTCTGTTTTTCCCTCGCTTTATCTCATGGGATCATCAAGAACCGCGGAATGCATATTTCATAACGAATTATACCGCAATGTGCAACTGCAGTAATCATGGACGTTTTGTCAGAATTAACTTTTTTTTTTTTTCAATTTTGCATAGGAAAATTGATTTTTAATGTGTTTGATTATACGTGGTGTAATTATTCTATTCGGACACTTAAAAAGGTCTCAGGTTTGATGGTCAGATTTGAAATATCGATACAGCTTGGAAATTTGCATCTGAATGTTATTAAAATTTGAGTTGATGCTGTCAAGTGAAAGATAGATTAGTAATTTCTTCATGAAGGGTTAAAGAGGAGATTCGAGTCAAATTACTGAATCCCCTTCCAGCTCACCAAATGATGGAAGATTGCTTTTTAAATGCTCTTTAAAATCTCCTTTAGAAAACCCCTTTTTTGTCGACAAAACGTAGACAATGAAGTCTTTATTGTGGTTTTGATTATTAAGAAAAGAAATCTTTAAAAGTTGGATTTTTCGAAAGGTTATACATTATTCGGAAAGTCTGAGGATAAAGGGTGGGAGATAAAGCGTGGAAATATATGTCCGATTTTACCCCCCTCAAGAGAGAACATCGACTTTTCCGTGAGATTTCGACAAAAGTTACTTGAAAACGGAACATCTTATCTTGGGAACACTCTCAACTTCGTGTTTTCATCCCTCTCCCAATGGATGCATTCTGCATTTTACAACCCCCATTACCTACGCTTTTACTATACGTGTGTCGAAAGCCTCCCCATCCCAAGGATAAAAAACAAGAAAATCCACTTAAGATCCAGATAATCCTGACTGACGAATATTCAAAAATCGATTTTACACCGTTTTTGTTAAAAAATGGTGTAAATCTTGTTCTCTACAAGTCAGAGATTTTATAAAAGTATACACTTTTATGATAAAACATAAAATAATGTGGAAAAGAATGGTTGACAGTGAAGGTCGTTAAAAGGTCTTTTTCGTCGTTTTTACTTTCTCTCACACGATCGAACATTTAATTGTCGGGAGTTTGGACGGTCGAAAAATCCGTCCCGATGTAGTAAAAGACCTCCTCCCACTATTATAATTGCCCAAGGAGAGGGTTTCGTGAACAATAAAGCCCTCACACTGTGTTTTTACTGTCGACCCTTCACACTTTCATAAAAGGGTTACGAGGGCGGTAGAAAGGAAAATGTTCAACCCCGAACGGGGAGTGCAATATTAAAAAAAATACACCCACCCTTTTGCCCTTCTTGGTTTAATGGTGACCCCCAGAGTGTAGATATTAAAGACTCGATTCTTGATTGAGCCAACAAGTGTTCGGTCTAATTAGAAAAGAGTACTTAACGATAATTGGCTTCATCCAAGTGACGAACCGTTTTTTTTTCCCTTCCCTCAAAAAACATTCATCTCTGACAGGGAATTAACGTCGGTTTTCCGGGTGGTCCTGTAAATCAATGCCGTGTTAACCTTCCATTTAGAATATCCAAAAATAAACTCTTTTCTCCAATATTATTTAATTTATTATGTAAAAGCACTTGCAAGCGTCAACTGTCTCAACTGGAAGATTCATTATACATTTCGCTGTTGATTATGGTGACAACCTTTCCGGCATTTACCCTGGACGCATATATAACAATTAATTCAGATCGTGAGATAGGATGGAATTAATTTTGCATCACCTAAGGGAAAGATACAAGATTTGATTCCACCAGGGAACACACGAAATCTCAACGCTATCTAAATTCGAGGTGTCTTACGTAAACATTCAAAACTAACAAATCAAAATCAATGATCTGACATTTCAAACTGAAACTTTGTTATGAGGAGGAACTGTCAAAAAGTCAGGATTGTACAGGCCTCTCCTTGTGGGGATGGTGGGGGGAGGGTTGAGGAGGGTAGGAAAAGTGGTGGGATGCTGTGGTGAGGTTGGGGGGGGGGGTAGTTGAGGGTGGAAAAGGGGTAGAGCCACGAATTTTGGAAAAGTTTCGAGCCCTCCTCCATACCAGCACTTATTACCATAACGTCGTTTGATAATATTATCCAAATTATTGCTAGGTCAGTCAAATAAACACAGAGTAGTGATTTACCTATTTAAATGTTGTTAGATAGAACATATTTATTGAATGTTGGCTTAAATAATCTAAACAGAACGTCCTAACAGTGTACACAATACATCGATATTTACTATATGAATAAGATACAAAGCTACAATGCTTATTATGTGTAATTATTGCTTGTTTGCCTTCTAGATAGTACTAATTCCGTGACAAAATTATTTACAGTGTTAAATAAAATATTTGTTTTAAAAGAGAGCCTAGTATTGATTTAAATGATGGGCTGTAAGTGGGTGTTAGAAGGTATATTACAGTGTTCTGAATGAAAATCGAATGCTTCCATTTCGCTCGGGGGGATCATTTATAAAAAGGAAGTGTTTGGAGTGTATGGTTTCTAGGCGGATGGTAGGTATTGCCCTGGAGGTATGGCCGCTGAAGGAGCCCCGGTTTGGAATGCGGCGGCGGTCGTGGCCCACCATCTAATAACAATGATTAAAACACTTCATTTGCTCGGGCTCTCCGAGCTCGATTACTTGTCCGGTAAAGTTCGTGCTCCATTACCTTCTTTCTCTTTCTATCTTTTTTTATACCGTACCCGTCTTTCTTCCCCTTCACTTCTTCATCACTCCTTCCTTCGTTAATCTATTCAATTTTCACAGTCCTCGGTCACGACCCACGCCGATCCCATACCTCGGGCAAGGTTCCCTTCTCAAATAGCCAGAGGTCAAATTTTTTTCCAGGTTCTTTAAAAGTAAACCATTTTAAACTCGTCTAAAACGAGCTTTTCGTGCTTATCAACTTTTCTAGAATCGATTTTCTCCATAATTAATCGCTTCATTACGTTTTTTTCCTCTTTAAACATTTATTTATGGGATCTTTATCTTTTTAGAAAACTTAAGGAAAATTAAAAGTTTGAAAAGATAGACAAAAAAATTCCAATGTTTCAACGGGAAAAACAGATAACATGATAAACTCGGAAGGGAATATTGGGATATGTATTGTTGGGGCAGTTTTCGTGAAAATTTCAGCGACGAAAACTCCCGAAGTTGATTAGTACGGCCGAGAGACATGCAGAGCAACTTCCTCTTCTAATGGAATTAGCGGAGTAATTGAAATAACGAGAGATATCGACAAGGGCGAAGGGGGATGATTGAGTTTCACAGGGGCGTGGACCCCCTCGCAACGATTTAATACACCAGCACCAACCTCATAAAAAGAAACGTCGTTTTTTTCCAACCACCCAACTCGTGCCTCCTAATTATCCGTTAACAACGAATTTAATATTCACAGGGTTATCTTATTTCAATTATTTTGTCCGTGAATAATTTGTTGATGTTTTAAGCTTGGGTGGCTATCTTGATTATTCCGAATTGATCAGCAATGCATTCACGTCCACACTATTGATTACACTAATCTCATTACTAAAGTAAACACTTATGAAATTTTAACAATCTATAGTTCACTCGAGTTTTTAGGGCAGAAAAAAATTCTTAAACAATGTAAAGAATGCTGATTACGTTGAACGTAACAAAGTTGTAATTCAAGCGATAACTTTCAATTTAACTTTAATGGGTCATAATGCCCGGAAGAGCTAGTGCTAAGTTTTAACGTAGACAAGAAAGTTAAGGGTAAGATAATAAAATGATAAAACAGACAGATTTATACGTCAACGTTAAATTCCGTACCTCGAAACTCCGGTGGACGCGCACTGGCCGCTATCTTAGGAAAAGTTTTCTCGCTATCTCGTTTTTGGACGGGGGGAGAGAAAAAAAAATTGTGAAAAAACGTTGAAGACAATGTTTAATTGTGGGGTTCTTTGTCTAACTCCATTTCCCTTTTGGTGAAAAAAAAACAAACCCACCTGTGATACAGATTCTTTTCAATTTTTGACATTTCAAAACCAACCTCATTCCTTCACACCCGTCTAACCTTTTGTTTCAAGCCCCCTTTTTTTAACAAAAGACACGTGATATTTTACCTCAGTTAATTCCACCAATTTTAAAACGACTTTCAAATCGAAAACCGACCTCAGATCATTGTTTCTCACTCTAAAAACAGTCAAAAACCACATTTTGAACTGAATTCAAAAATGTGAATTTCGGGTTGAAAAATTCCTCTTAGATGTGGCCAAAAAGAGAATCGATATTTTGGGTCTTCATAATGCAAGGTTGGGTTATTTTTCTTCTGGATTCCGACCAAGGTTTTAAATAAACAAAAATTCAAATTAACATTTAACTGTGAGGTCGAGTGGTGCTTAATAAGAGCGTGCATTCTCGACTCCCTTCATCCCGACCCAGTGCATGACTTTCATTGTCTATTTTAATTAAGCGAGAAACCCTCTTTACTTTAATTGCCCGTGGCCTATGACTAATGCAGATGCGGTGGTCCGCAATTAGCCTTCGAGGGAAGCAACCCTCGCCAGTCGATTCGTTCCGAACCTACGAGACACATGGAGCCTCCTTCCTTATTAAAAAAAGTAACCAGGAAACGCATCTGTTAATGTGACTTTATGCGTTTTAATAATAAACGTTTATAGAGGACTTCCTCTTTTATTTTTAATTCATTCGATACCAATTAGTAAACTTTGAAGATTAAAAGAGCAATCTTTCCATTGACTGATATTCGACGGTATCGAAAATCGGGGGTGGGAAGGGACGATTGGGTAATCTCATCGACTCCACTTCCAATCCGTGGGCTTTGATTAAGCTCATTATCCCCGGGGATTGCGGGATATTGCTCGAGCCCATACCGGCAAACCATCATCTCTTTTTTCCCGTCTACGGGTTGTTGATCCCAAAACGCTTCAGACAGTCCGTTACTAATAACTCATAAGATTCTTCTTTTTACACGGAAAACGGATTCAGAAATAACATCACGTTATCTTGAAAAGCGATTCTTCCATCTCGAATAGCCTCAATAACGGAAAGTTCTATTTTCAATGTATTTAAAATAGGGTCAAACAATTCGAACAGGAAGAAAACAAAAATTCGAACTTTCTGAGAATTGCAAAAGTTGAGAACATGCTATACTTGTTAACTATGCTGTGTTGAATCTAAAGAAAAAGGAGATGCTTGTAACCTGCACAAAACCCGTCGGGAAATCAGGCCAAGTCCGGTCTTCAACGACTCCCAGACCAAATCTATATCCAAGGGATTATCATGAAAAGAGAGAATTGATATATTGGTGTAAAAAATTCAGAATGTTCTTTCCCGTTTCTAAACCTTTTGTTTTGATCAGTAATGAAGTGGTGGGTTCGGGCCCTGTTATTACCAAGGCGGTTGTTTGGATGATTGACTCAGTTCGTCTTCGATGCCGAAGAAAGGAGGGCAGCGGGGGGATCACGAATAATCCACTCGGAGAACCTCGTTCATTAGTGTAACCGCCCCGTCGAGTTTAATGTCAGCATTTGTCCGTAGCCGAAGGCCGTTATTAAACGCGATAGCCGAACCCCGATATTTCACTCTCTCCGGTAAACACTTAAGCGAAAACTATGCGTCCACATACTGGACCCTTTTAGGGCGTAATGGAGGTTAAAAAATGCAAGAAGGCAAAGCGGTTCTATATATGAAAACATTCATCACGGTTAATGGCTAATAATGGAAGGACGAGGTATTAGACTGCGGCTTTAGACGGAGGTGTAATAAACCGACCCCAATTTCCTGCATAATTCTACAATGGCTGTTCTTACTTAGACGTAAAATTTTAAAACCTCAAAGATTAGTTGCTTGGATTATGTTTACGAAGGCGACCGAGATTGAAAAAAATTAAATGGAATTTGTTATCGGGGAGATAAAGCCCGTATATATTATGGAGCTCCAAAGAAATTTCGTGCTGGTAGGGTTTTCGGACTTTAAACAATAAATTCTTCGTCATTCGTTTACCCTTATCTATTAATCGTTGAAGGTTCGGGAATCGTGTTTTACACTCCTGATTAGTTAGGGTGGTTGTCTTTCGGACAAGTTGGTTAGGATATGGCCTCGGACTTTGCTTGATTGCGCTATAAATCAGGGGCGTGATAGCGTTCGGGAATTTCGACTCTTCGACCTTTCAACCTTTCCTAGTTCTAAAACCCGTAAAAAACATCTTTATGAAAGAAAAAGGACGTTTCCGTTCGTGTTCTATTCAGCGTGTCAAAACAGGCCAATAATAGAAAATGATAAGCTGCCGCCGTGCGTTGAGAATGGGGCATCACGGTTGAGAAGTTTCTTTCTGAGGAATGGTCTGTTGATGGGAGGGCGGAGATAGCCCGGATAAAGAGAACCTCGGAGATTAAGAGAGGACATCTGTGTTTGTGTCACCGGCGATGACAATTGGACCCCGGAGCTCCATTGTTCTCTTCAGCGGTCGAGCGTTGTGTGCACTATGACAAGGGATGAGACGGCTCATTGAACAGGTATCAGTTCGAGTGTTTATCCCTCCTTTTTAGCTATTCAATACCTGTGTGGGAACGTTTAAAATATTGTACAAACATACGTGTTTTTTGTTGTCACCATCTGTAGTGCTTGAATCAAGTGACAGATGTTTTTTTTTTAAATCACAGAAATTTAACAGGTAGTATTGGTACTCCAAAAAGTGAAGCTTGCCATAAAGAATCTATAAATTTTGTTAATAAAAAAAAATGAAATTTTCATCATGATTTAAAAGCTTATTTTAAATTCAACTCTTTAATATTCCTTCCCTCATTAAACTTTCCGAATTAATAGGAAGGGCCGGGGGAAAAGCATTGTTCAACAGATGAGATCAGCATCTCGTTCCCCTGTTTAAGGTGGAAGGAATCCGAGGGACAAAGGCCCCTTATTATCATAGACCTCGTCTCCTAATAGGCTTCCCTAGACTTGGACCCCCGACCGGATTTATGCAGAAACTGCTTCAGGGCACTACCGAACAATGGTCGTCTCGCAAATCCTCGTTAAATCTCAAGTTCTCTAATAAACGTCACAATAATATACTTTTATGTACTACACGACCAAATAAGCCATGAAAAAGGAAAACGCTGGTCAGATATCGATGATAAATTTAACGACATGTTTGCAATCGCAAAAACTAAATTAGGTGAATAGGAAAAGAGTGGAGGGGATCATCATTCTGAGGGGAGGTTGAAAATGTACAGTATCTGCTTTTATTTTCCAAACTTACTTATTCATCAAAAGCGAAGATTTCAATAAAAAGAGAGCGAAGAATAATTTTGCGGCCCTTCCAGAGCTTTCAAAAATGAACCTATTTTATTTTTGAAAATTGATTTGTTCATATTTTCGAAAAAGAAAAATGCTCACGAAAGCTCTTTTGTGCATTTTCCACACTTAAAATGGGAATTTTGCACCAAAAAAAAAAAAAAAAAAAAAATCTCCGAACACAAATTGTCTAGATAATTTATAGATCCTAAATTATTGTTTCGTAAAAATCGGATTGAAAATTCTCAAAAGAAACAGAAAGAACGAGGAAAATTCATCTAAAATCCTGATAATACTGACTCTAGAAACCCGTTTATGAGTTTAATGGATGAAAATCATCTACAGAGGTGGGAATCCTCCTATCTTGTGATAATTTCAAATGAGCCTAATTTGCTATAAATCGCCTAGTTCAATACTGTTGAAAACCGTCAAATAAAGCGATACCGTTAAAAACTACTTTTTATGAAATTTTACAACTTTACGCTCGAAAAACGCCCATAATGGAATAATCGACCCACTGTCTCACCCCTTTTCCCAAATATGGTTAGTATATCAATCAAATGATCCGTTTGATAAATATACACTGAGCATTTTTTATATTACTTTTTATCTCCGAATATCTAATAAGACTAATGGAGTCATTTTTAAAATTACCAACCGTGAGATTCGAGCGGGGGTGGTTTGTGTACCTTCAGCCATGCCAAGTATCGACGTCGAATCATGAATTTTATTGCGTGACCTCAACCATGTGTAATAGCAAAGGGTGGGGGAAATATCCAACTTTCCTTGTAACGCTAATTTTTCCTTTAATTTTTTTTTACAAGAATAAGGTGGCTTTATTCGCGTTTTTGAATATCTAATACAATCGTGTTTTTATTAAACGTACCTAATACACGCTTTGTTGTAAAACGCTAATCGTTTTCTGAATATAATATTAAAGATTATTGAATCCCTGAATAATTACACGGTTTGAGAAAAGGGGGAGAAAATTCGAAGGAAGTAATAACTCACTTCCGTATCTTGAGCATGTAATAAGAGAAATATGACGGCTGAATATACATTGAGGACAAATATAAGGATCAAGGAGGGGTTGAGGGTGTCTCTCCGTTTAAATATTTGTTGATGGGTTCAAGTGTCCTTCCCCTTCGTAGTCAACAGCAATTAGACGTGACGTCACATAAGTGAAGCCCAAAGCTAACCACCCTAGCTAATTACATACTATAGGACATTCCCTTTAATATTAACCCCCTAGACCTATAATTTAGAAACAAAAAGCTTGTTAAGTAAATAATTTTAAACCAATCTTTATATGTTTCGGATTGAAAGGGGTTGAAAAAGTTTGAAAAACGAATCAGCGTGGGGGGGAAAGCCTCGGAATAAATTTAAATGACCTCCATCCCACTTACTTCTACGGATGGGAGGCTCTAATGAAGAAAGTTTTCAAACGGATAGAATTCCGTGCCGACAGGCTAGACGTATTTCAAACATTTCCTGTTCAAACATACACTGACCAAACGTTGTTTTACAATATTCTTCAAATGATTTTATAAAAATCTCACTCATCACAATTTAGGCATCGAGTTACTAAAAGCCTAGACGGGAGCCAAATTTTTTTTTCTTCTCGCCTTTCCAGAAGTGAAAGAAGCCAAGTGGCCCGTCTCTGAGAGAAAAAACCTGAAAACTGTCCATAGTCAGGTGTACGATTTAGTGAGGTGTTAATGTAATCTGATATTCAGAGATGCCCTAGAAAGGTGTCAAATTAGTTTCCTGTTTGTCACCTCCAATATAAAAAACACTATTTTTTCCTTTAATAGTTTTTAGTATTAGCAATTTTCCATATTAGAAGATAAATTCCGAAAATGAAAAAAGGGGAAAAGAGACGTTTTATCATCGTTAAATCAATTTTCTAAAAAGGATCATGCAGAATCCAAGGATTTTCTTGTAATAATGTAAAGCCTTGTCGATGGTAAAAAGGGGGAAATTCTATATTTTTATGGCAATTCATTTACGATGTCGAATTCCGCTTTTTGATCCTATTATATCATTTTCAATAGATGTCATATTTTCCTGATCCCTTTTTTCGTTCTCGATCCGTAGCTCATTTTCATCAAAATCCAGTCGTGCTATGGCCTCAGATTGCATGCGGACCTGAAATATTTCAACGCCTTTTAAGCCTCGACGTTCGTGAGTTGGACTTTTTTTCCCTTTCCTTTTACTTTCCTTTGAAAAAAATGTTTTAAACGAGAGACACTTAATAGATTCGAGATTTCCCTTTCGATATCTATAACTTACGAGCCTTCTAAACAATAAAAATCTCAATTTTAAAACTTCGGAATTCAAACTTCAATCAATTGATAAAATTCCTTTCCTCATAATTTCTTGGCCTCATCATAAAATGCAGTTCTCCTGGGGTCCAAATGGACCTTAATCTTTGTCGGACATTTTAAAATATTTCCAGGAAAAGGCCAACTACTTCTATGATCACGAAAATTTTACTTAAGATCCTTCATTGTTTAGTGCATAGTATGCAGGAGAGGATGCTCTTGGGGAAGTGTAATGTGATGTAGTCGAACAGGGGCGGACTGGGACCTTAGGGTGTGGGTGGGTTTTCAGTTAAGGGGGCGCAGAAAATTTTGACAGATAATTGGCTCTTAGAAAAATATATTCAGCAAAAACAGAGGCTTTTTTTGACCAAAATTAGGCTTTAAAAGTGTTGATTTTGAGGTGTTTGGACGAAAATTAAGCATCATAAATGTTGATTTCGAGGTTTTTTGACCAAAATTAGGCTTTAAAAATGTTGATTTTGAGGTTTTTGGACGAAAATTAGGCATCATAAATGTTGATTTCGAGGTTTTTTGACCAAAATTAGGCTTTTTAAATGTTGATTTTGAGGTTTTTGGACGAAAATTGGGCTTCATAAATGTCGATTTCAAGGTTTTTTGACCAAAATTAGGCTTTTTAAATGTTGATTTTGAGGTTTTTGGACGAAAATTGGGCTTCATAAATGTCGATTTCAAGGTTTTTTGACCAAAATTAGGCTTTAAAAATGTTGATTTTGAGGTTTTTGACGAATTTTTGGGGATATTTGCACACATCTTTCCACCCCCCCCCCCCCGGGCCAGTCCGCCTCTGTAGTCGAAGAATATTTTGAAGTTTATTTCACTTGGCCTCTTTTAAAACTAAAATCCATAGAAAACCATGGCCCATTGGTCCTTAATACACAAAAAATATGATGACATAGCAAACTACATCGTTCCGGGCACCCAATAAATTTTAAATTGTTAACGATGATCACTTGAAAACTAAGTTAAACTAATACAAAAATAAATAAAAAGTACAAGTTTTGTTTTGAGTGGATTAAGACCTCTCTTCTTATTTCGAACTAACTCACGACACGAAACGCCTTTAATTCCGGCAATCACGCGATTTTTAAAGACATTGGATAACCTCGGACAAATAGCAAAAAGTAGAAAATTGATAAGCACTAAAAGTTTTTCCATGTCCCTTGATTTTATTTTTATTTTTTATTTTTATATGTGCTTTGTTATTTGAATTTTTAAAAGTGTGAAGTTAAAAGGGTTTTTCATGAAAAGCGTCGATTGGGTAATAACTGTTTCTATTCAGTGATAAGCAACAAGGGTGTGCATCGATGGAATTATATTCAATTAGCACGAGACGAATTGAAAATAGGGGGCTGCTCTACTTTATCATCGCAGGATCATAAATCAAAATACAAGCGGCCCGTTTCCACAAACGGCCCGAAAATTCAAAGCACAAATTTTAAATGAGCATCGAATGCATGAATGATGAATTTTTATTTTAAATTGTGAATCACCTGTTAATTAGGAGATAGCTGTTTTGTAGGGTCTTTTAATGAATTGGGACGTAGACGTTTATTGAGGGCGTAAGTCACTCGTCGGAATGGGATCGGAGGACACATTAAGACGCATTACTCTTTCACCGGACCTGACTAGGGGTTAATATATAAACAGAAGAAAGGTCCCTTATAAAACGCCCTCGATCTTACCATTAAGATTTATAACTCTTTTTTCTCCAACGAGCCTCCTCACTAAATACATTCTCGTCCCGTCCTCTCAACACCGATTACGGCCCCATAAAACGCCCAAGAATTTTATTACAAGAAAATCAATTCCCCTTTCAATTCAACCCTATATTTTCGATATAGAAAATTAAATCGGAGTATTCTTTTTATGTCTTTTTAAAACAAAAAGGCATAAAAAACTATACGTTATGTATTTTTTCAGGTATTTTATATCGTGGATGAATATTAAAGATGTTTTAGGATATAAAAAGGTAAGTTTAGATTCAGAAGTAAACGTTTCTTGCAACATCCAATTTGAGTAATCGAGTTAGGGCCCTTTGTGCTTGGGGCGTGGGCAAATATGCGATCCTTTTGCGAAGGGCCTTCTTCTGTTGACAGAGGACAGAGGGCCCCCCTTGAACCCTCCATCAGACTGAACCCACTCGACCCCTTCGCAAAAAAAAGGTTCAATTTTCATCCCGACTAATTAATTAATTCGACAGAACTCGTTCGAGTTTCAGGATATCGAAACACAATACAGGTAAAGAGATTAACTTTTAACACGATTTTAACGGAAGGGATTAACAGACTGACAGTACACGGGAAAAGAGGATTTTTCTCTTTACATTTCAAAATATCAACTTTGATTTCATATTGTTTTTATTTAAAATTATCAATGTCTAAAACATGGACATCGAAAAAACAATTAAAATAGCAATTTCGAAATATGAAATTGTAAAAGACGTTCAAATTAATATCATCAACTATGGAGAAACTAAATAAATATTGTCTGAGCAATAAAACTTGATTTTAATTAAGTTTACACAAAGTTCTAACCCCGAGCCTCACCCCCCAGACTGACTCGCGGGTAACTTTAGTGGCTTTGTCTGATTGTATTTCTACCATTCATCCACCCCGGTTTTATCCAATGCTGGAGATTCGTTGATAAAAACACTTTACATTTAAACTCTTGTACGGGTTGAAATTGAAAACCTGATATTACAGCCGTTATAAAAGCGCAATTTAAAAGAAAAAATTAGATCTGATATGTACATTAAGGGCATTTTCAAACTTTTTGGCCTTTTTTTGCTCCAAAACCAATTTTCTGAGCAACATCTTCGAAGTGATTAGTCGAAGAAAAAAAAAACTTTAAGAAACTTTTCTAAAATTTTCATTAATTTTTTTCTAGAGTTTATAGGAAAAAGAATATTGTGACTGTATAAAAGTGCAAAGTGGTGAAAATCATTTTTTTAGATTTTTTAAAAGGTGCATGGTAAAAGAGGTGAAGGGGTTCGCGGAAAGGGCACTCGGGGACAATGGTAAGGCGTTAGAGAACGAGGTTGTACGATCTCAAAGGTGCACAAGTGGAATCGTGAAGGGCTCTGTAATATGTGTCATACAAGAGTGGGTACAAGAAAAGGCGACTCTCAAAGAAAAGGGTTGGTGGGGGGTAGGAAGGGCAGTATGGGGGGCCTCAAACCCTACTTTGTTACCGCCCTGTAATCCACACGGGCAATTTTCCCTTTTCATCTAACCAACGCATACACTCGGAAATCCGTTTTCTAACCCACTTTGACCAAAATTTAAAACGATCCTAACATTTTTGAAGAGGCCTCAGTTTAAAAAGCGGAAAGAAAAAAAAGTGGTTTTTCTCAAAATCTGCATTTTAACCTACCAACATTTCCACTTAAAAATTGATTTCCACCAACCTGAAACAGAAAAAAGTTTAAAATTAATTTACAAATACGGAAAGACAACTTTAATGAAAAAAAAACTTGTCATCAAAAAGGCGATTGAGATTCGATTCAAGCCTTTTGTCCGACTAATTTGTTACGGTTGTCCTTTTGAAGGACGACATGATCCCTATCTCGGACTGTATTTGTACAAGGGCTTCGGGAATAGAAGTTTAATTAGCCGATCGGAAAAGAAACGTTTGAGGGGGTTCCGAGATAAAAATCTCGATACTTCTAGGGACGTTTTTGTTGACCGACATAAAAACCTTTTCGAACTGGAACTAGAAGGGAAAAAACCAAAAGGCGGCCGACCCTCGTCACAGAAAAGAATTAATTACCGCGAATTTTCAATTGATTTACCAAATCTTCCTATCTAATTGGATCGACTTGGACATTATATTTTTTGCGATTTTTTGTTACAAATTCCTTTCAGAATAACATCATCAATTAAGAATGGCTTAAAATCACCTGAAAAAGCCCAAAAATGAATAAAAATGAGATAGAAAGAAAGACTTTTCAAAATCTGGAATGTCTTTGAAAATAGTAACGAAAACCGTGTATCCGATGTACGGAATCTCATTTCTTTCTTGTTTACCCAACCGACTTCTCGAGCGTTTTCTTTGACGGGGTCGAAAAAAAAAATTCCTTTTGAACCCCATGACAGATATCGAAACTTCTCATCGTTTTCGAGCAGTAAAATCGAAGAGGGAAAGGAAAAAACATTTTTATAGCTTTCAGATTGATCCCGAACTCGTCTGAAATCCAAAGAATGTTGTACACATAAAGGATTAATTCGATAAGTGCTTTTCGTCCTCTCGTTTTCTCATTTCGTTCCATAAAAAGAAAAATTATTAGCTTTTTAATTTCATAAATGGAACACCAACAATGCACCGAAGTGCTCTTTGTAAAATATTTTCGAAACGAAGAATTCAAACTTTGCTAAATACGTCCTTTCATCATAGTAAAAGCTATTTAATTAGTTTAAACTAATCATTTCAAAGTCTCAACAAAACTTGTTTGCATGAATATTTTAATAATCTTTTGTCTTTGAGCCCAAAAAACGAGGAAAAGATACCTAAAACGAATACACCCAAACCTAGGTGAAAGCGTGAGACCGTCCTCAATAGCTCCTTGCTCTTCGGGAAACTGGCTAAAAAATTTCGTTGAGGTGTGATTTATTGGAGTCGTCAATTTTTATTTTTAAAGTTGCATTAAAATAATGCAGCGATAAAATATTTTATGATCAGGATATTTAGGGTCGTAAAAATATCTGCTTTGAATATTTGAAAAGTGATTGGAGGAATGAATTACTGAAGAATATTGAATAAAAATGATCTCTGTTTATTCAAGGGTTGTTTATTATAACCCTCAAACGACGGGGCGCTATCAATTTTCAAAGTTGCATTAAAGGCTTGTTTACCATGGAAACCATCTTCATTATAGAAGTTAATTTGAGAGTTAACACCTAGGATTTACATTTATAATTGTATCAACTCCGATCTCTTGGGGTACTTTGAAAACAGGGCCCGGGAAACTCCGTTGAAAGGAATATCGTGAAAACTGTTTTCTCGAAAGGAGGGGGGTCCGTTCCGTCAGAAAGCTAAGGATCCCTGACTTAACTCACTTTAAACTCGCATTATCCACTTCCAACAAATTCCCCGGGTTTCCTTCATTTCTTAATAGCGCCTACTCAAGTCAAGGCATCCCCTCCCTCCTTCTCCTCTTTGTCACCACAACGCCTTCCATTTAAGTTAATTCAGCCTTTTGTGAAGAAGGCGATGCTGTGTAAATGAACTGTCATCCCGTTTGAGCCCAAGGTGTTTAAATAGTTTTTAACCCTCAAAAGCTTCTTTGGAGTTTTCTTTAAACAAAATGATGCTAAACAGAGAGCTAAAAGAAAAAACGACATCGAACCCCTTTTCACAGCCAACATAGCAACTAAAATATAAAACAATTCCTATTATATACTAAAAGTTACTAAGCCAATCTGTAGGCGTTTCGAGTTTCTGTTGTCTAGTTCAAACACGAGTTAAATTGGCACTCTTGTCATCAATGACGTAAACCCCCACCACGAGTTCGTGTTTACCCAGAGAACGAAACTCGATGAGAAGGTAATCCTTTCCAAGGATTACGCTTTACCGATATTGATTTACCTAAAATTAGCTCAAGATCCTGAAATCATCAAAAAAAATGACACAATTTCCGACTCTGCAAAAGTGAAAAAAATAACTAAATGAATAAATAATTGGTTTCCTAGCATAAAAAGGAGGGGAAAACTTTTTTTTCTTCTCGTTTTATTTCTGCGTCCACGGCCACCCTCTCATGTAATATTTTTACGCATTCCCGCCCTACGTTGTAATAACGAGTCCCGGAACAACACTTTTATATCCAACTCTTGGTGCCCCCAGCCACTTGAGCTGAGGGTTTTCCTTCCCCAACACATTTTTCCTTCCAAAATATCAAGATTTCTGTACGAAAATGAAGCGTTTTAGGCTCTTGATGATCTTTCAATGGAGTTTTCGTTAATAAGGCGACGAGTTTCAAAGGATGTTTTCACGTTGTTGACGCCTTGACAACAGGTATAAGATTGTTGATGAAGTAGGGAAGGGCTTTGGATTGTAAAGCATTCGCTTGTAAAGGAGGAAAGGGAGAGGGATGTGGGTAAAGCCAACTGTTGCCTAGTCACCGCCATCAATCTAAAGATGACTGTTATTAAACACTGATTATAACCTTTGACACCTTCGGTATTATGCCTCCTTGTAAAAGCCATCATTCATCTCCCAACGCATTAAAGACGATTTTCCTTTCAAGTTGGACACTTTTAGGCTTGTTGATACCATAGAACTCCCACAGGTCCTCTAAAAAAAGCATCTTTAAAAAAGTGCTGAATTTCGCTAGAAAACCACGGATCTTCATCAAAGCACCATATACCGTTGTGGGGCTAGCAATGAGGCAGCATTCCGCCCAGAAATGAACAGGTTTTTGTTTCCCAAATAATTCCTCTTTTTACACAATCAAATTCTAAGATTGATCATCACATATGAGGGTTGATATTTGCGTGTTAAACTCTGAGTTTAGGTGAAGGTATCAAAACATAAATTAGGACTATTGATCTTACAAAAGGTCGATAAAAGATAAGGGCTAATGAACGAACCCTTTCCGAATAAAAAGCGAGCCTATATACGTGTTGTTTTCCATTAGTACATTGAGTTTTATTTTTATTAAATCTCGAGAAGCGAAAAATTCAGTCTAGAAGGAAAAAAAAATTGTTTGAATTTTATCTCGTATATAATGTGTTTGCCAACGTGTGAAAAGTACTTTATTCCTTTGTTTAACACGAAGCAACACCTCGTAATTCCCTGGTCTTTGTACTAAAGTTCAAAAAACAAAAAGTTTGAGCCATAAAAAATTTAATAAGATCTTTTAAATTGTTTTAACTTCACCTTGAATCACAAAAACATTATTGTGCATCAAAAAGAATATATTTTGGTTTTTCTGATGTATAAAGTACGTCAGTGAGTTGAAGTTTGTCGGAAGCCCCCGGGGGCAGAAAAGGGACTTCGATCCTGGGACCCAAGTGCACTTGACATTTCCCTCAAAAGCGTTCTACCGTCGACGAACGCCCACCATCCAAACTTGTACCTACAAAATATATGAGGTTTTAAAAGTAAGACTTTCATTCGAAGAATTAGGTCAGTTGTAGTCAATTTCCATTTTGTTGAAAATTAATTATTGGAATTTCAAAAAAAGTCGATTTTTTCGTATAAATTATTAGTCTATGTACATTATTCTGGGGATAGAAATAAAATCGGAGGAAATTGGACGAAAAAAGATACATTGTACAGGGAAGAATGAACATGGGAATCTAAGACTTCCAATCCATTGAATTGGATGCTTTCTGAATTTATTCCTTCATCCGACAACTATTTCCTTTCAGTAGACTTTTATGTCCCTGCATTAAAAATCCCTTTTGTTTTTCACAGATTTTTTTTCTCTCCCTTTTTTATTTTATTTATATTTCAATGGAAGAATATTTTCCATTCCTGTTAAACGTTTGAATGAGATTCTTCTTTTGTTCTTACGGATAGCCAGTTTTCGGGAGTCGGCGTTTTAATTAAAATTTTGGTTACGTTTCCTCGATTGTGCCTACCTGGGGATGTTTGAGTGGGAAATGAAAGCTTTTTGAAGAAAAAAAAAATTAAAGCGTTATCGTTAATTAAATATGAAAGCAATATAGCCCAGGCAACCAAGGATTATAAAGGAAAATGTTTGACTTCATAGATGTGTTTGGAGTAGTGCGGAGGTGAACATATAATTCCGCAACCCTACACTCTGGGATCAAAGAGGGGAAGGGACATCAATGTTTTCAGTTTTTTAAATATATCTTGAAAATTCCTGCCTTAGTGACATGAAAACTAGTTAAAAATCGAAGCTGACAGAATTTTTTACAAAATTCACTAACCATAAGTGGATCTAAGGGTCAATTACATTGATTCGTAATCGATTTTGAAAATCGATTATATGAAAAGACAAATTTTGGGCCCTTCCGGATTAAGCTCATTTATCCTTGAGTTTGTGATCAGCCAAAGAGGAACGTTTTAATTCATTATCCAAGAATGTAGCCCGTGTGTTAAAGAAGAAAATAAAATAAAATGTAGAAACTTTTTCCTACATATTATTAATGCGCTTCATCTTTCATTATTATTTTTGGCCGACGAATATATTAAAAAAATATATATGTCAAACACAGTGTTTTCTGGATGTTCGTTTTAAATTTCATTCTGCCTCTCTAAATACGCTGAGTTTCTCTCTATTTATTTTTTTCCCCTCTGTTATTCATTTTCTGTGATAGTGTAAAACATATGGCGCACTAATTATAGAAAATGTCATGAGAGACATTTCAGGTATTTCTGAAGTTTTTTTAAAAATATTATAAATAGATGGTTTATTTTTGAAAAGTTCTATTTTAAAAAGAGTTTATTAGGAGCGAATGTGATGCTAATCTAATTTGTAGTAAAAGGAGGGGCCGAAGAATGGGCCAAGTCGTACCTGTAGATAAGGATTGTTGTGACAATAGTAGAGGCCCCCCAGCCCTTTCTTGTGTTTCCCTTCTACATCCAACAGTTAAGAGTTGTACAATAGACTCTTCTCTCCCCTATCTCAGTAATTAGTTTCTATTGAGGCCCGAAGATGTTAAACAACCCAAAACTTTTATAGTAGCCGGTGTTAAGACGTCATAAATACGTCGCGGTGGGAAATATAAATTCTTGTCTTAATATTTCAACGATTCCGAAAGAGCTCCTTTGAAATATGGGCTTTGAAAGTTTTCGCCTTTAAGATGAAATCGTTATTAAAACAAGTTTCCCCGGGGCGATACTTTTTAATTTATAACCTTTTTTTTCTTTATTAAACGCGAATTTTTTTCCAGGATTTTTAAACGTTCGAATTTCCATATTCACTTGGAGTTCTCTTAAGCAACCCCGACCTTTGAGATGAGAGTTAATGGGAACCTAATGGACTCAGACCACCGTATTTAGTTAGAACTCTAATGAGAGGGGATAGGTGGAGGTAAAGTGAAAGAGATACCTTCCAGGTAGCCCCGGTGAATATGAGAAAGGTTGAATTGATGCTAGATTGGGTAATCTTGGCCCGTTATGCGTTTCTAAATGAATCCCGGAGCTCTTCCTTTCGATTATACGCTTTTCAAAGCTAATGGCCGAATACCTAAGATCATCATTTTGCTTTCACTTTTACGTTACAAACATTTCCTTATTTTGAAAAAATGAGCTGATCCACTAGGAATCACAAGTTCAATTCTCATCCACAGCCCCACTGAGTCTTGAAATCCACGTGTCATTGCCAGTCAGCCCAGCATGATGGGTAGATACTAAGCAATCCATCCTGCATCATCGAAATGTTTGATGAAAAAAATGAGAAAATGCAAACAAAATATGAATTTTCATTTCTTCGAATCAAAGGTGGCAAAAATGCAGCTCAGAGATTTCGTTTAATACGCAAGCATAATGACGCTCGTCCTCCCTCGACCTTTCCCTTTGATGGAATACACTTAAATGTCACCATAAACGTCCCCGTCCAAAAACCACTAAAGCAATGAAATTTTAACGACTTTTTTTTTCTCTCCAACTTTTACAACAATTTTTTTATTATCGAAAGTTAAGGTAACAAAAATTGGTAGTTAAAAGGCATTTCAGTTATTTAAGGATTAGAAGAAAATTATGCGAAAGCAATTTCGTATAATGGTTTCGAAGGTGGTCATTTTTTCGTTTAAAAATCCACATGTGGATGCATAAAACAAAACGTTCATGTCGAAAATATTGATTCGATATTGACTGCCCTTTATTTGAGTTCGGCGACCTTTTATTTTGACATCTTTGCCCTTATTTGTTCGTGTTCGCTTAAAGAGGTGTAACCACCTGTTTTGGTATAATGACGAATAAAATTCTAAAATAAGAGGATAATCGTTAAACCCGCTAATATCGTGACGTTCTAGTACCACTATTTTTTTTCTCCCACGCCAACTTAACCCTCTTACTATTGTATATCCTTTCGGTTTACCTATGAATAATTCACGCGGATTTCTGTCGATGTCCGCCGCCGAGCTAACGGTGGCGTTCTTATCCCGGCTTAAGATCTTAACCCTCACGGATTTTTCAACCATAGAAATCTTTTACTTGAAAGATAAAAAAATTTTTTGTTCTTTTTTCGCAAATGATTTTCAGCTTATAAATCACTGCGGACATAATTAAAAATGAAATTTTGCAAATGATCTTTCAGACAGATTAATATAGAGCATCATATTTCACCTATGAAGGCCGCATCATAAATTTCCACCCTGGCTTTTCCCTTTATAACCCAACAAATGTGTCCTCTTAATCTTTTAAGCGGACATGCTTTTCAAAATTGCGACGTTTTATAAAGGCATAAGCTTTAAGACGTTCTCAGCACGAAATTTGATTTTTAGGAAAAAGAACAAAATGAACTTAAAAAACGTTAAAACACAACGTTGTACCCAGAATCCAAAAAATGTGTGGTGGGATGGACTATATATAGACGCACATTTGTACTTAGCAATTAGAAATACTTATTTTACAATTCTGTGACCATTTTTTAAGATTTATGTAGCATTGGTGATAAAGTTTTTACGATTTCGTGATTAATTTACGATGATTATAAGATTAGATAGGAATTAGCGACAATTTTTTACGATTTCGTGATCATTTTAAGATTTAGCAATAATTTTTTTACGATATAATTTTTGCCCTTGCATTGTTTCTTTAAAATTTTGTGATATTTGATAGAATTTATGGATATTAAAGATTGTTTTTTATCATTTAGGAATCTTCATTAGAGAGGATGAAACAGTTTTTTGGCGCCACCAGTGGTCGTAAACTTTGAAAAAATTTTGAAATGAAATACTGATGGTTCGTTTATTGTTTCAAACTTACAATGTAAATTGTCGGATATGCGAAGGAAAACATTTCAAAAGCAATGAACCGGTACGAGGGTTGATTTTGAGAAATAACATAGTTGTTAAAATGTCCGTGAATAAGAGAACGACCGGTTTTGAAGGGTGGACGATGCTAAGTGGGTTAATAACTAGGTGGGAGGTTTTCTGTTTGTTTTGAATCAACAGAGCAACTGTTTGGGCTCACGCCCAGAGCCAGAGACCCATTAAAGTTTTTAAACTTGTTGTTTCTGCCCGGAGGGGAGAGGAAAAAATCGAGAGTTATCCGCAAGTGGCCTCTAGCCACCGATTTTTCAAAGCTTCATACTTTATGAAAAATTGTTTTTTAATGAAACGTATTTTTATATCAATATTAGGAGGGAAAAAGAGGATATTAAATAGGGGAGACGTTTTGTAAACTTGCTGGACTGAAATAATGCAAATCCACTTTGTTGTTCGAGACAGGGAACGTGGGGTCCAGATTCCGGTTGACTAGACACCGAAGGCACCCATGGGGGAGGGGGGATTTGAGCTTTTTACCGAGTCATGCGTATGTGGCAGAAGCGACCCCGATGACCGCGCGCGAGGAGCGGTATTGTTAACCGACGGAAAAGGGGGGAAGATTAATGTTTTGGGGATTTCAGTCAATTTGGCTCTGGCGGGGAGACAACAATTGCGTCATCATTTGTCTTGATTCCCAAACTGTAGGGGTTTGAGGGATTGAGGCGGTGCGGGGGGACGTTGATTGTCATCCTAGGGATCCAGGACGTTCTCCTCACCCTACCGCCAATCGCCAAACTAGTATCGTCTCACCATCGACCCAAACGATCGGATATCTCATTAATCAGAACTTCGATGACTTGCCTCTATTCGTCCCAAAACAAATACTCAACAATAAAACCCATAAATCTTGTCAAAACCTTTAGAAATAACCTCGAGTTACAATGAAAAGGTAAAATTAGCAACACCACATTGAAAAAATACGTCTCCTTTCCAAGCATCTAAACAATCCAGACTCATAAACATTTTACTGCTTAAACCTATTTTCTTTTAGCCAGTATAAAGCCAATTTACGTCAAATCCCAAGAGTCAAAACGCTAAAAGAAAATCAAGTGCCAAAGGTGTAAAACTAAAAGTGCTCCAGTTAACGTGAAAGCCAAGTGTTCAAAATTGACCATTAAACAAGACAAAAAAATATTTTTGAATTTTTCCAACAAAAATGCAACGTCTTCCTTTAAAATTGACCATAAAAACGCTCAAAACTGTCCATAACGGTTAAAAAATTCCCTAGAGGCTTTTCCTGCACAGTAATCCTCGAAAGCCAGTTTTGTGTAAAAAATGCCCCATCACAAAAAAATAGTAAAAAAACCGTTTTTTTATCAAAACTGCTTAGTAACGCACTAAAAAATAGACAAACCGTTGATTCGGACACTTTTATAAGCTATCGTTTTATAAGCGGTAAAGTTCAAGGCTAAGGCTTTGAAACTTGAGTGCCATCACTTTCTCATTAAGAAAATGCTCTTTTAAACGCCCCATCTAGTGCATTAGCTCATGCATTCTCTCCATACGTCGAAAAATGATTTTTTTTTAAATTATAGGACGTACAGAAAGGATTAGTGCGGATATTCCGACATAAAACTGTAATTTCATTAAAGCTTTATATATGGCAACGTTAATTACAAATGTTGGAAAAAACCATTTAGAAGCACCACAAACACACCTCAATGAATAGTAGGACCTTTGTAAAAAATCTGGATTAAAATTTAAGCTGATTACGTTTGTTATTACTTTATCAGATTAGCGGAGGGGTAATAATACACGTCTGTATTAAAGGATTAATGTTTTTATACGTAGAAAACAGGAAAATCCATTTTTTTAGAAATTGGTAAATATTGGAAGATAGTAAAAGTATATTTGATATTATTATGATATGTAATTTTCTTAAATCAATTTATTCGTCCGGAAACCACTAGGGAATTCATGATTACACGCAATCGATGGGCGTTACCTGGGCCTCCAATAACTGAATATTTAAGAGGTTTTATCACCTCTGGAATAAAATATATTACCCTAAGTTCACCAGCCCCTTATTCTTTTCGGAATTTCCTATTAATCCTGAATTTGTTTTCTCATCTTGGGTTTAATCGTTAAAAGGCGTTCGGGTGAAAATAGGCGAAAACTCACGCTTTCCTATTTGGTCCGACCCATTCCAATCCCAAGTCATTTGCAATGCAAAAGCACTTAAGACTTTGTATAGTATAAAACAGTTGCCCCTTTTAAATGGTAAAAATTCAAAGGTATGCGGATTTTAAATTGAGATCGTGATTGAGAGGCTTAAAGTGATCAATTTGAAGACCTGTATGTTGATGGGGGCTTTTGGCGTAGGTTCAAAAAAAAGAGTGCGTAAAAAAAGAGTAGAGAATGGAGCCTAATCGGGTTGTTATGTACCCTTGGGAAGTCGGTTGAGTTCGAGATCGAGATCTCGCCATGGAAGTCACCTTTGGGTGTCGTTCAGCTTCTATTAGCCTCCCCCTTCTTATCCACTTCAAATCCAAGTAAAAGGGAAAGAGTTGCGAGGAGCAGACGGAGGAATAAGGGGAAGGGACCTTTTCGGGGGTTTGTTGGCGAATACCCAACAGTCCTAAGGTGAAGTCAATGAAACTTAACGAGACGACTTCAATAGCTTTATCTTCCATCTTTATGAGGATCGTACCACTGAGACTCTTCCCTAATCAAGGCTCATTCCAATACAATCCTTACGAGTTGTGTATAATTTTTTCCTTTCATGCTCCCACACAGCATCTTCCTTCGCTTATCTAATGAGTAGACAAACTACGTCTAATATTTACAAGAGTGGCCCTGGTTTTAAATTTTTTCTAGGGACCCTAGGACCTTACTATTAACCCAACTATTCCCCAAAATTCCCTAACCCCCAATTACTCTCTCAATAATGTCCTTCTATTCATCTCCGCCAAACAATATACTATTAGCTTACATTCATTCCCCCCAAATATCCTCCTCAACTAAGAACTAAGCCATGGATTTTTTATAAATCTCTTTCGATTGGTCTCTAGTTTCAGTTTTTAAAAACCTGCTTACGACCTCCTTATATCAAAGAAACATGTTCAAACATTGTTAAGATAGTGAACTGTGTTATAATAGCAGTTTGCCAATATATCCACTCTCGACTCAACCACTCTATATAAGTGGAGACATTCTGTTCGGGAGATATCACATTGTTCTAGATTTAGTTCATTTTGCGGGTAGATTTGCGGTCGTTCTTGTGTAAACAATCCTTGTGTGTGGAATAAGAAGGGACGGGGGGAGAAACGTCATGCGATCCAAACGTATCGGTCATTAGGCTCAGTTTCCTCCAAAGTTGTCACAGCTGGCGAACCGCATCTGTCCCCTTAAATCCGATCCTTCGCTATTAATTCGTTAAATGTACTGGGAAGGTTTTCAGATTGTATTTTGATGAAAGGGTCATCTTCTGGATTTCACGCTATCTGACGCATCGTGGGATTCGAATTCTATTGTTTTCAAATGATCGGTATAGAAGGATAAAAAATTCTTTGACCTCATCCTTTTTGAAGAAATTAATTTGTGTATGATAAAAGTTGAGAAATATTAAGGAAAGAGTTTTCAAGGTTTTCTTTTGATTTTCATCTCTCAAAGCTCTTCTTTTTATAAAATAAAAGGATATTATTACTTTTTTTAAAATTAATGAGGTGAAAAGGTAGACTTTGATGAGTTTTTAAAATGTGCCCTTTCACACCGCGGTTTTCCCTTCGTGTTTCACTGTATTGAGAAATTTTAATTTGTCCTTAAAAGACGAGTTTCGAGATAAGGAATGCTTTTTATGAAAAAGAAAATTAGAGCGAAAATGGGAAAAGACTGTGCGGTTTTAAGATAGAAAGTTTATCCGTGGGCTCTTAATCTTTAACTCTGGCTAACTTTACTTCTCCGCAGATTGAATTGCACAAAAAAAAAAAAAAAAAAGTTTTCCACCTTTAAAAAATAATACAAAGACTTTTTTCTTTTCATAAACAAGGTTTTTTGGAAGAAAAAAAAGAGGGCCGGAATAATGTATTCAAGACCACGCCTTTCGCAGCTCGGCTTTTAATCAAAGAAACAACCCCCGGACGTTAACGCGCATTTCTACCCTTCTCATCGCAACACGCAACCTATGATTATTCGTGGTGGGAAAGATTTTTACGAGGTGCCGCTTTTTCTGATGCGTACTAGGTGTCGGGTATTAATAGCCTCTTGGATTTGCATACGCACCCCCCTCCCACCCCCTTCATAATGAGAGGCGGACAAATTTGAATGGAGCAAAGGGAAAATGAAGAGGGACCCCATCGGCTCTAAACTCATTAACATACAAAGGAGGCTCAACCTCTCATCCCCTTCTAATTAAATCTATAACAGTTCGACGCGAATCCAACATTCCAATACCGGCCAATCTGTCACGTATTAATAAAACGAAGAACACAAAAGGGCCGTGAGGATTAATATTCAATGTCCATTAGAATAAATTCAAAGATTTTTACTTCACCAAAGGAACTTCGCTCATTTTCAGAATGAGGCATAATTGAAATTCCATTTACTCGATATGTACATTTGATTCTATAAAATGTCAACATCAGAATTCTAACTAATGCTTACCAATTTTGATAAACACAGTTTCTATAGAAGCCAAGCCATATCAAAATTTGATAGCTATCTAGTTTTCACAATATTCTGATAGAAATATAAATTCCATCCCAAGTGTTTGCTGATTGTTTTTCCTTCTCTGCAGAAAGTTGAGTTTTCTCAAAAACCCCTCATCTGGTCCCAATTCCTGGGGTAGGACTGAAATCGAACTATAGGACATCCCTGTTTGAAATCTGCTGCTGTCGTAAGAAGATTAGATGTTTTTCCATTGGGGTTGTATTATTCGCCCAATTGGGATTAAAAATGTAACAACCCCAAATAGGGAAGCTCAGTTTCATAGAAAAGTTTTAAATAATTAACATATTCATAATAGGATTCTCATTAATTTTGAAATAACGAGTACCATTCGTTAAAAAAATCAATGATTTTTTTCCCCATCATGATCTCAACCTATTTTAACGTTATTTGGACCGGAAAAGCAGTAATTGTTGATTGATAATCAGATAAAAATGGCTTTTGTCATGAGAAGGCAATTACCGAGATCTAAATCGTATGTCCAGGTGGAAGGTTGAATTTTTCAATATTCATGTGAGCTACGTTTTATTTTTTCCCGTTGAATTTAATGCTACATGGGATCATTCCTGTGGCGAATTTATTCTGTAAGAGGATTTCGTCGTAAGTCCCCCCCTCTTCTCGTCGTTAAGCCCAAATCTCTGACCCGTGGGTGTTAGGCAATCACGATTTTCTTTTATTTTTTCGAGCCTACAAAAAAATCGATTTGTAAAGGCTAATTGCTAAACTAATCCACCCTTTTCTAATAGTAGAGCGTTTGTTTATATTCAAATACGAGAAAAAAAGGACAAAAGGGGACTGAAAAATCCAATCGGAACTATTTAAAATCCGAGGCTAATCCTAAAATCCGGGCGGTTTGTTTAAAAGTGACCCTCTCTTTGAACTCGCATCTCTAAAACGCGGGGCTTTAACGTAATTGTCTAGAATGTCCTAAATCGAATAGCAGAAATGGGAATCTTTTTCGTTTAGATTCAAAATTGCGTTGTATAATGTAGGGTCATATTCACACATAAGGAGTGACATAATTAATTGGTAATCGCATGGAAAATAACGTTTAGATCCATTTGAACCCGGATCCTGCGGTGGTTAATCTTCTAAAATGGGAAACGGGATAAACTGAGCTTTAGGGAGATGATTGTTGGAGATCGAGATGGTTCGTTGTCTGGAGGCGTTGCGTTTTCCCATCTCCCTTTGGATCATTCATCACCACCCCACTGGCAAGGCTAATACCGAGGCGACATTACCGAGTCACATGTCACCCTAGACGTGTCATCGGGCAAATCTAAACATCGCTCCTTCCCTTTTCACGAAATTAAATACCACCCTCGTCTGTTTGAAATTCATAAAATGTTCATATTAGAATCGTCCCAGGGCATTAACTATCGCGATGTCATCACTTTTGAGTATTTGCCGACGTGTATTACAATTTTTTATTCTACCCTTATCAGTCAAAAGGTTTTAGCCCTTCTGAATGACAAAGACAAACGACTTGACGAAAAAAAAAATTCGTGAAAACAATCTAGGTGTGTTCTTTTTCTCTAAGGAATTGGATATCCAAAAAGAGGGTTGCTTTCAACAAAATACAAGCTATTCTCACCTCAAGGTCCATAACCAACCATGCTCATTCTGGGACCTCAGAACTTCAATGATAAAGCGATTCATTTGGGTGTAGACGATAAAGCGCTTGATTCAATGTTATTTTTAAACAAAGAGCAATACAATAAAAATACAAAAAACAGCTAAAACAAATGCTTGGAGGGTAAGGCCGCAAAGAGATTCAAAGAGACGTCTTTTAGATTTATGTAGAGGAAAGAGGTCGGAATACACGGTTTGGAATAGGACGCCAGGGGAAGATCTGGTTTCAAACCTTTTTCTCCCACGTTTTATACATTTGTGCCCTTTAGAGTCCGAAAAAAAGGTGTTTTTGTTTATATTTGAAGATAATTTGGAGGCGTTAACGCTGACAAAACGGCGTAAAACGAGCCTTTAATTTTGGAGTGAAGACCATTATGAAGAAAGGCGGGCGCCAGGTCTTGGGAGCAAATGAGCTTTTCATTACAGATGTTTCCTCGAGAGGGACGCATTCGTGGTAGCGGTCTAATGAATAACCATTCCTTGATTGCTGCATGAATACAGGAAGCGGCATTAACGTTTCGGTCCTTCCCTCCCACCATGTCTGATGCATGCTCCACAAGGCACTTTCTATTCACCACAAATGGCTTCTGCACTATTAATAGGCTCTTTCAAACCGCAAATATACAGGTGCCTAAGTGGAGTTTATTATGAGGTGCAACCATGCTTTCAAAACTGTATTTTCCCTGGGGATATGATCTTTTATTTTAATGCATTACGTAATTAATCTATAAGGAACCCCACTACTAAAAAAGTCAGAGCTCTACAGACCTTTCCACAACAACTAAATACCAATCCAAGATTGGATGAAAATTGAGGCCGAGAAGAGGCCATTACATCCCCCAACCTTCAACCACCTCCCCAAACTTTCTCATTACCATTCCTACCCTCCTCCACCCCCAAACACCCCAACCTCCCCCACAACATTCCAAACATCCCAACCTCCCACGCCCCACCCGGCCTTCCCCCTCCATTACCCACCTCGAACCTCTCCCACAGCACTCCATCCTTCCCCTTACTGCCCAAACCATCCCCCAACCATTACCACCAACCTTCCACCACCTTTCCAACCATCCACGACTCACCCCCAACCTTCCCAACGCTTCCCAAGCCTTTGCTGCCCGATTAAAACCAAAGGTCGCTTTGACTAAAAAGGGTCTCCTAAACCCCTTCCCTTGAGAAAATTAACTTCTACAGAGGAACAGAAAAAAAAAATTTAATTTTAGGCTCACTGGGATAAGATTAAGGAAGTTAACGAGAGGAATCCCCCTAGTGATATTTGTCACGTCAGATAACACATAATAAATTAGATTTCAAATAATTCACCCCTAAGTAAACGAAGGTTAAAAACGGGGCGTGAATGACACTAGGACGTATAGGGTCGTTTTGAAAGATTCCAAATTATAAATAATCCACCACCCCCTTAAAAAAGCGACGACCCCCTCAAGGGTGTGAGATTGAAGGACGGAATTTTTTTTAAGCCCCCCTGCCACAAAATTTGTTATCTCCCCTTTCTCAGGAACGTTAAATTGTCTAAGATAACGGTTATCTTATGTTATCAGACGTTCCTTCGATGCAATTAAAATCGAGAGAAATGGCGGAATGGAGGAGAGATAATTGAATTTTTTTTTCCTCTCTCTCTTCTTCGACCGTTGGATTTTTCCTCCCTTTTACCCTCGTTTTCAAACCCCCCAACGCCCCTACAAGCAATAAATACAGATGTGGTTTACGCTTCAATAATTTTTAACTTGTAACCCTTAGACCTCTACTAATGCCTTTCAATATATTATCTCCACCCTTGAAATTGCATATTTTCGAAGATTAACGACCTGAAATCAAGAAATTTTAATTGAATTCATTGAGGAAATTAAAATATTGCATGTTTTGAACTTGTTTTGCTAATTATAACCAGTTATATTAAATATTCATTAATTGCATTACATACTGCAGTTTGTCGCAGGGAGATTGAAAAATGATCCGTCGTTTGCTTTAAAAGGCCTGGGGCACAGGAAAAGATAAACAAACCGTTTATTATTTAGGTGCATTCACTTAAGTCAACACAATATTGACTTGTCGAGTATGGGAACATATTTACGAAAGGGGGGAGGTATAATATGGAGAACGATTTTCCGAGTTGAAAAAAGCCTTGAAATCTTGAAAGTGGATGAAAGGGAACATTGTAACTCCTAGAAAGGAATGGTTTAGGTAATACGTGTTTGCAAGTCTGTTATAGATAGGTGGACGTGTTTCGACTGGATAAGTCCTCCCCTTTACAGACGAGCGGCGCTGATTCAATTGTATCGCCTATTCATGTGAAGCCTAATTCACCCCCGCGGATCAACTCCGTTATATTCCTTCCCTTGTTTCTTTTTCGTCTTCCCTTCCTCCCCCGCTGAGAAATCACTTTAAGGAACCACTTGGGCCAAATTATTTCCGATGTCATGTGCAACATGGTATGATGGATCGGTTGAAAATTTCGAAAGAGCCCCTTTTGAGATCTTTTGTCGAAACCAATTGGGTGGAAAATTGTTCCTGCTATAAATTTTGGCTTCCATTAGGAATATGTAAGTAGCATTTCTCGATATAACAGCAACAGGACCAGGCTATCTCGTAGTGCTCCCACTTGATAAATCCATAATCAAAGAAAAGAACATTTCGCAGCAGATTTATGGGCGAGATCATCTTTATTCGAGTATAAAGATGCTTTCTCATAGCCATTTAGCTCGCCCGACGACTTGAATCATCCTCACAGCAGGAAGCATTCATCAGGTATCTTTTCAGGTAACTTTTAATATAGCCATGCCATAAATTGGCTTTGATGCCAAGTGAAAAAAAAATTCTCGAATAAAAAAAAATCAACAAAAAAGCTCCCCAGAGATGTAACAATAAAATTAGAATGACAAAAGATTAATTCTTTTGCCTTCTTTATCATACGGAAAAGGCGGTAATCAAAGAGGTGGATTAAAATTGCCTCTGAAGGAAGGGAGTGTGGCAATTAAAAGTTAGAATGACTAAAACTAACAAGGGATGATATTAGCCATGACCCCTTATCTTAGTCGATCCATGGGATTTTAAAAATTTAATCTTATTTAATTAAAGAAAAACTCTCGTGGGACTTAATAGAGGAGGGAGGGTATCAGAAATTATCGAGCCGTCTAGACTGAAACCTCTCTCTCGCTAGTATCGGCAAAGGGAGGAAGATTTAATTTATTTCCGAGGAGGCGAACCTCCCTTTTAAGACAATCCGTGTCAGCTCTGATCAACGCCCGGCAATTACTTCAGCCTTCCCTTCGCACCAACGCACACGAGAGACGAAAGGGCCTCCACGAGATTTGGAACTTCACACACGTCTTTGTCAGCCATCTGAGATAATTAATCGAGGCAACGGAGGCGTTTTGTGCGGTTCCGTCTTCGAGGCTATTTTCAGAACTGTTCAAACCGAACCTAATACACCACATATTCATCCCAAATTTGATTAGTTCCAAGCTATCATTTGAAATATCAAAAGAATTTAAATGCCAAGAAAAACTTTATGTTCCATAATTTAGTGACCTTTCTTTCGGTCCAAGTTTATAACCTCGAAAAATATCGCTTTATCAAAAGGCGTTTCATTAGCCCACCTTGTTTGCATCAGGGAACGATAAATCGGGTAAAGGGCGGGGGTGGCTCGAAACCCGGGGACGAAGTGGTTCCAACTTCTATAAGTTATTAACTCGGAACTTCTCTCGGATGGTCACTGAGTTTTATAAAAGTGCCGCAGTTTATCTCGACGAGCGGAAAAAAGAGGAACAAAAGCCCGCTAAAATTAAACCCAAAGGAGTCTTATATTAAAAAAAAGCCAGAGGGTCCTATGAATTTTGCTCAAAACCCTTTTGGTTAGGCTTAAACCGTTTTTAATAAATCAAGGATTTAAAATGATTAAAATTCGCATTATTGAATAAAATAGTTTTTGACACAATGAACAGGATACTTGTAATAAATATGACGACTAAACAGCTTATTGTTGTGACAAGGGTGAAATAAATCTCTATTTTCGAGCTCCCATTAATATCAGAGGGAAGGAAGACCTTACGGTTCGTTTTACCACTTGGAATCTTTTTTTCTTTTTCTATTCTCCGTCGTATTCCCTTCGTCCCTCTTCCTCGTGCCTTTTGATAAACCGAGATGGACAATAGAACCGTAGAATTGTCCTTTTGTCGTGCCTTGGAGTCAAAAGAAACGGAATAAGAAAAAAAGAAGAGGGAACAGGTAATGGGGACGAAGAGGAGGCGCTCGGTTTCGGATTGAATCGTCATGGAAAAAGGAAGTGTCTCCACGGAGCGTCTTACTCCGGAGGGCGACAATTATAAGTAAAATAGAAGGGACCGTGGGAATAAAAAAGTCCGGGCTTATTTTTTTAAACGAAGACAACTTTTATATCGAAAAAAACCACAAATCACTAATGTCAGTTCAGAACCATTAAGAGAAATGAATAAAGAAAAACCATTTAAATCTTTCAAGTCAGATATGTATATTAAAACCTTAAACGCCGGGACACTCCCAGACATTAGACCTACACGGCAAAGGCAAAAAATTGGATAGTTGTTCTTCCTGTAGAGGACACACAGGCACGACACAACGAATGCCATGATGATGTATGCCATAAAAGCGCTTGTGTATAAGTGGCCAGTGGCCGTTAACAAGTACAGTATAACTGCCTTCAAATGATACAAAAAAATTGGTTTCAAATTCGTCAAAAAAGAAGTTCTTTCAAATGCTATCAATTCACATAAGTGGCGTCAAGTACCACAATGCGCTTGAGTCAATAATCGGTATACTGCGTCCAGGCCCTAAGTTCTGAAAAAACCACTCCAAGTAGATAAAATGGTGCAGAACATCATTTTGAACAGAAGGAACGTGAATTTTTTACATAATTTAATTTTAGAAGTTTTCCACTCGTGTTCGCTTTAAAAATTCCGAACTGAACAATACCGGAATAAATAAGGCCGAAGAATATTATGAAGGTTTTGAGTGGGTTAGGTGCGGCACCGGTACAGACAACCAACCCCTTGGATTCAGATCACGTCCGACGAGAAGCTGGAATTAGAGGGCATCGATTGCTTTATGCCTTTCCCTCTTTCGACCTCCGCTCCCACACCCTGGCTTTCACCTATTCATTATTTTGTTTACGCCCATACCCTTTTTATTTGTAAAGAAAAAAAAAATCTTCCATATCCTTAGTAAAACAAAATTTTTTTACCATCATCGATCACCAATACCTGAAACAAAAAAAAAACTTTATATAAGCCATAATGTACATTTTTACACAAAAAAGAGATTGTATCTCATGAGTAAAACCAGTCTGCCACTTGGGATTGTATTTCGCCCCGGGGAAGCTCCAATTAAATAAGAGGGCAATATATCTCGCCCTATCTACAGCATTCTTTTCGAAAAGGCGGGGAGAACAGAAAAAAACTCCCAGGGATTGCGGGGTTGCTTTTGAATGAATAGAAATGCATCGATAAGAAGGTCACCAGCTGGACGGCGTGCTCCATTTTTACCGATAAGCCCCAGGCGTTCTACACCTGCTACTTCGATCTAATAAAGAATATAAATCGACAGATAACATCCGTCGTTACCCTCTCGGCTATCCTAATTATAGTATTTCGAAATCATCTCCGGACAAATTATTTTACAATTTGTTCATATCAAAGGTTGCCAAGGGCAGAATTCATCGTTAATTAAAATAGTTTGGTCGACTCAAAAGAGAAAACTTTAGCTACGTTCCTTTATAGAAAGGAGAAAGAGGATTCTCGTAAAGCCCTTGTACATGTCACCTTTTTTAAATATTGTTTTTTTCAAGTTCATAAATCAAGAGTTCCATGGGACGAGTCGCGTTAAGAAGATTTATTCGCTATGCCTTACTTTACTCTCACTTTCTTTCTCAAATGAAGAAAAAATCGAAATCTACGTTGTAGATATAAATAAAATGTTTCAATGTTTGCTTCAAGGTGTATACCTTTCGACCTAAAAGCAACACTGGACCTAAGAGCAACTCGACGTAATGCGACTCGCCCTAAATACAACTCGCCCTTCAATGGATGAAAAGATGTGGTTAAATTACCAGGAATGTTAAATTATCTACGAGGAGAATTGTAAGCAACTATTTTTTTTCCACCATTTTAGGACGAGTTGTTTTATTCCCAGTTGTTATTAGGACAAAAACGGAAAAATAAAGTTTTACTTTTAAAAACCACTCGCCCCAATTGCCGAAATTGACTAGCTGTTAACAATTCTTCTCTTTTACGCTATTTTGTGATGAGGATTATGTCGAGTTGCTTTTAGGTTCGGTTGTTTTTAGGTCAAAAGGACGTACCCTGCTTTATCCATAAGAAAATAGAATTTATATTTTCCTTTAATTTTTAAAAAGGAAAAAAAAACTGTCTTAGAAAAATATTAAATGTATGATAATATATGGGAAAAAGTATTCTCTCCAGTGAAACCTTATTTGATAAAGAAAGAGGATTTTTATACAAACAAGCTTGTCTGCATTCTGTTTCATCTCGGGAAATATGAAAGAAAAGAAAAAAAAAAAAAACGGGATCGTTTTAGGTCTGATTCTTTTACCATTTAATCAACGGTCGAAATGGTTTTGTCGTAAGTGACGAGTAATGAAGAACTCAATCTCCATTAGGTGCGTCCCGTGTGAGAGAGGCTTGGGAGTTTAATAATGTTGGGTTAGCCTCGGCTGGGGTCGGTTGATAGGAGATGGTTGAAACCCGAGGTAAATACAAAGTGACTGAGTTAATATTTAATATGTTTAGAGCAAATAAGGGGGGGTCGCGGGGGTGGCAAATGGGGAGGGGGAACGGGGGGGTTTGTAAACGGGCCGTCTTGAGATATTGGAAGGAAAGCGCTCTTCTCATATCCAGTGCCTCGACGCGCTACCCCGAGCCCTTCCTTCTTCCCCCGGCGTTCCCTTTAATGAAAACCAGTGCAAACAGCTCTTTCATGAATACACGACGGCTTCTCTTCTCTATTCAACCTTTTCCGTCAAGATATCCTTCACGCAAAATTTGTTTAAAAAAAGAAGTTTTAAAAGTCCTCCATCCAAATCTGTAATACTCCATAGGTCCTCCAATAGGGTCAGTCATCTTTCATATCCTATACTATAACGGCTGATTAGTTAGTTATAAATTGGATCTAAACAAAGCCGATTTTTGTTCAACATTAATTTCTGATTCAAAAATCTTGAATTATGATACCTGAAGCACACAGCTTGCTTTCTTAGCATTGACCTATCATTTCGCAGGCTCGACGGACCTTCTCACCAAAAATCGATTTTCGTGTAAAAACTATAAATTTGTATGGGACAAAATTAGCATCGTAATTTTACCCGCATGGAGTCAGGAGAACACGATCCCCGTGAAATAAAACCCTTCGAGAACCTATCGCCGTAATCATCATTAAACTTCATAATTAATGAACTCCCGTCATTATTAACACTTTTTCCTTTTAATTAGATACCCTATTTTCCCGGTTTACTATTTTTAAATTTAATTTTTTTTTTTTACGCCTGCATAAAAAATGAAACAATGGCACCTGTTAGACATGGGGAGGGATTTTGTCGTTCGGCGGACTTGGCGGAGATGAAAAACTGACTTATAAAAGCTCTCTGGAGAGCTGTTGACCAGAAAAGCCAACCCCTCTTTTTTCAATCCAGTTTTATCTCTCACCCCGCCGCACACGCATTTATTATTTATTCCGCTACAAGGCATTTGATTCCGATGTTTCTTTTTTTACAGCCCTGCCCGATTGCAGTGATATTACTCATAAAACCTTGTCACTTTGGAAGTCTCTCAAACACTGTTGATTGAGGTCTTAAGGGTTCGCTAGTTGATAACCAATGATAAGAAAGAAACCTACCAATCTCAATAGTGGTATCACAAAAACAGAAGAATCAAAAGATCCTTTTGATGACGTATCAGCCATGTAAGGTTGTGACAAGATCATCCATCGATATGGATCAAGAGCGTACCGCCTGAAGATTCTGGACCAAATAGAACATTCTAGAAGAATCCGGTTCTGCATAAAGGAAGGGAATAAGCATCTGCTTGCTGCAGCAGACGCCCCCTGGAATGGACCTCCCCCTGGAAGAGTTTTACGTTACATTTAGAGGTTTGAGACTCTTGGAAGCTATTCGAGTATAAAACGTACATAATGACTAGGATCCATCGGCTGGAGCCAAGTGAATGATTAAAGGGAGTTACACTCTCCCCTAACTACTTGTACAACCCGAGTTACCTGCTTCCGGAACTTTGCTAACTAATTAGTTCAGTTAGCAGATTAGCCGCTTCCATCCCCCATGTACGAGAATTTTTTTTTCTGCTAAAGAATTTCGTCAAATGTAAAATAAGCTTAAATGGTGTGAAAAGGGGGGTGGGAGGTTATTCAGAGAATGCCGTTGTGCGTCACGTGACGCGTTATTTACAAACGATAAGAGCCGAACAGAGGGCGTAGCTCGGTTATTCCATTATTATTTTGTCCTCCCCCACCCACTGAATCGCAGGTCCGAAATATCGTAAATCCGCTCCTTTCGTGTTTTGCCATCGACTGCGTTTGACGTCTATTGCTCGAATTCTATCGTAAAACACGCGGTTGAAAACTTATTGTGTTTTACTTTATTAAGAGACGTAAAAAATGGGGTGTGGACAAAAGTAACTTGTCCTAGGTAGCAATTATACGGAAGGCAATTGTAGTCCAGCCTGGGGGGTTAATAGTTGCCTGGTAAAAAGAGGGGAAGTGAGAGAAGCATTCGGCCCAGAATTCCAGTCACGGAGCCTTTAGGCTATGGTTTAATATAGGACGCCTTTACCTTCCGAAACGTGGGTGGCGGAGGGGGAGGCGCGGAATCCCTTACATTGAACCTGAAGGGAAAACACCGGTTGGGAAAAGCGCAATTAACTAGACTAGTTAAAAACTGCGCCCGTCCGCTTTCCAGCGTTTTCTCTCTCCCTGGGTCTCCTAATTTTACAAAAGACCTCCTTCGTAGAAATAGGGTAAGGTGAACTTTTTAAATGAACAATTCACCTTCCGCCTGACACAGCAACTTAAATTGGACGCCTTTATCTCGGGCGTTACTCCAGCAGCAACTTTTGGGTTTTATATTCTTTAATATACTCTGAGAATTAAAAATGTACTCTCATATAAAATGCAATAAAAGACAAGCTGACAAATTTTCAAGCCTCCACAAACTTTGAATTTGAATCTACAAAGGTCACTGGAACATATCTCTCCCCTAATTTTGTTAATGTCAGCCCTAAAAATAATTTTAACACAAACAAAGTTCAACGGTTTAGGTTTTATTTGAGCGAGAAATGCTTATGCCGAAGCCAACTAAGCCCCTTTTTTTTATCCCTCTCTTTTCCATGGGTAAACAGTAGCCCATTCGAGGAACATAACCTATCATTTGGAGGGCAGTTGCCCAGGATGAGCTCTCCAGACCCCCCTCAGGAGTGTACTTGTTGCATTTATATCGCTGTTTATTCCTTCAATTTATTACACTCCCCCGTCCCGTTTTCACGGCGATTTTGCGACACTTCATGTCTATTGCTGAACGGGTAATGATCCGACCGAAAAAAAAATCCCATTCAACTATACAGTATATCACAATAAACGGGAAGCCCTTTTTCGAAAAATTGGTATAGGGTCAAAACTTCCAATCTTTTCTCATAACGATGAAGCAAATTTTATGTTATAGGATTTTGTTTTTGGATTTACATAAGGTCCATTGTGGGGGGAGACGAAATAATTCGATTAAAGATGAAAGGGTGTAATTTAGACTAAAAATGGCGTCTATATGTGGAACAAGAGACTCCCTCCCTTCCTTAGAACAAACCTACAGGTTCTATTTGTTTTTCTCAGCTTTCTTTCATTGTCGTCTCTTTTGGGGGTTCTCTTTTGATAAAAAAGGGGACAGCTGCCATTTTCCCTCTCGGATTTCAAGATGTCCTCAGACTGGAATTCGACAAAGGGGTATTGTCACAATTGGGGGCCCCCTACCTAGGAACACGCCATTGGTACCCTTTCCAGGATGCAAGTTTCCGGATCAAACTCGTATTTCTTCGCTTTGTATGAAATGAAGTCCTTTCTTTTCTGCTTACCTTCTAGAAACGGTATGATGTTATTTTAATTCAGAGGCAGATCCTCGAAATAATCCAAGTGATTCAGGAGACAAAAGGCCCCTCCACCGTCCTAATGTGTAGGAAAGGCTTTAGCGCCGGAGGCAACAATCCTTCTCGCTCGTACTCGCTCGTTTCTATCTCCTTCTCTTTAGTAATTGCATTAAACCCACTCCTACCCTCTCATTCCACTTTGTTAATGAATGACTTACAAAATACCCCTCGGCTCTCAACAGCAATTATATCACTGTTTCCGTACCTCCCTAAGTCAGTCGCTTCGCTACTGTTTACTTAACAGTTTATAATTTTACCTTTTAATTGTTTATGCCTAAAAAGAACTTTGTATATCAATTTATCATGTTAAGACATAATTTTAATTTTGTCAGATCGATCCTTCACCGCCTTCTTGTTTTCCCAGGAAAGCCCGGACAGAACCACCTGGGAGAAATTTATGAATAATAAATTTTAAAAGGACTGAACGTAATCTACTCGCACTTTCCCTTCAGCGTAAGAATCTTAAGTGGGGAGGATTCTTCCAGTTTTCCACTAAATATCTCACCCCTCTTCTCAACGAGCCGGAAAAATACCCGACGCCTTTAAATCATTGAGCGTTTAAAACAAAATACGAGAGAAAATGATAAAGAGTTCGATAAAGCGCTTAAAAAATTATCTCCGGTGACTATGAATATCGCTCGATGATGGCTGGATAATAACACGTTGAGAAGGCATTTTATTAACTATTGAACGAAGAGCTCTCCGTTTTTGTAGCCCCGTCTATTATTAAGTTAACATGCGATCATGACTGCCACACCGCTTGTTCGATATGTACTAATTGACGCTGGAAACAAAAGAGCTATAACACACAAAAAGAGCAATAATAGAAGGTCGGATTGACGTAAAATGCAATTTTGATTGACGATGCCAAATCAATTATAGAATCGTAAATTCTGTCGACAAGAAAATTTTCACCATCGAGGTTTTAATATTGTAATGAGTGGTTTTACATGAAAATCTATACCCGGTGTGCAAGCTGGAATGGACCAACCAATTATCTGCCAGAATTTCGACCAAACAATAAAAAGTATCGAAATAAACCCCCCTTAAATTTTACCACGAAATCGATTTGCATAAACAAATTTTGGATCCGACATAAAGGGTGCTCCAGAACGACCTTATCTTCGTTATTTTATATACGAACCCTATGTTTTAATTATTGAAATCGATTCTAAACTTGATTTCCAGTAGCTTCTACTTAAAAGCACTTTTCGAATAGGAGCAAAATGGAGTTAAGTGCCACTTAACATGTACCAGTAAATCGTAACTCCAAAACTTTTGGCCCTATCAAAAAAACGTTCAAAGTAGAAGTTACTGGAAATCAAGCGTGAAATTGATTTCCATCATCAAAACATAGGGTTCCTACTTAAAATAACGAGGTTAAGGTCGTTCTGGAGCACCCAGATCCAGAAGTAGTTTATGCCTATCGATTCAAAATCCAAGAGGGGTTCACTTGGACAGTTTTTTTTCCTAAGGTCAAAAATGTGACGTATAGGCTATTCCGCTATAGCCTGGCACACCTGAACCAATTCGGAGAGAATGAAATGTTTACCCTTTTCTGGCTGAATCCAGTCTTTAGGGACTCTCGAAATGTGTCTCTTTCATAAACTCTTGATCTCGAATTTCGTTCTCCGAAGAAGTTTGCGATTAGCCTTCGTCTGTTTTCTTCCTCCCAACTTTCAATTGCCAAGATCGAGTCTTGAACAGTTCTTGCATGTAAATGTTTTACTTACCACTCTCCTCTGCTAATTGCCAACCATCTGACGGCGGAGTTCCCTTCAATAATGCCTTTCACTTACAGAACCCCTTTTCACAATTTCAAAGAAAATTGTATTCGAATAACGCAATGTTCCGTCCTGAACATACAAATCGACTTTTTAATTTCAAAAACCAATTTGACAACTCATATTGTTTAATTAAAAAACAAAAAAATCAATTTCCCGATATTAGAGCAATTAGAAAATTTCCCGATTTCAATATCTTCCAATTAATTCATTCATTAGGAAGCCTTTATAAAGTGTTGTAATTTGTTTCTAAGTTGAAAATTGCCTTTCCCCCCTTTCTTGAAAACACGTCAAGTATTATAAAAGAATATCGAATTTCAAAGCCTGTTCCACCCCTGTTAAAATATCATTAACTTTCAAACTGATTGTGTTTAAAAGGATACTGCTTAAAAGTTTCTAGTGACTCGATAATTGGCTTAGAACAATTGACCATTAAAGAACAAAGTGTTTAATCCTTTCAATCAGCAACCCCACCCCGTTGTCCATCCCTTCAAAAACCAACACTTAAATAATTATTCAACTCCAATTTCCCAAGTCACCCACACAAAAACTCATTACGATATTTACTTACCCATTAATTTAATTTTTTTCACCATAAAGGGTTCTAACTGAAGACGGTTTTAATTGCATTAATTGTAGACTGAGGGCTTACGATGTTTTTTTTATGTCTGCCTCTTTATTGAGCCATTGTTAAAGTGTCATTTATTTTAATTAGTTCATTCTCTTTTATGTTCGCTGTTAACAATTTTTAATTCAATTTTTTTTTTTAAATTCAACACTTAGAGGGAAAGTTTCTTGATAACGAGTGAAACTGCGATATTAAAGTTATTGTTCAAATTTGTGACAAATGTGTGGTTTGCAGATGGTTTCTGACAAGTTTGGAGAGGCAACCAGGTGTGGCTAAGTCGTAGGGTAGAAGATAAATATTTGAAATATAAATGACAACGTTGAAATCGCTGAAAGGGGAGGTGGGGAGGTTTTATTATGTTCGATAAAAACTATATTATTTGGGATTATGAGGGACCTTGCGTGGTTGACAATGGGGACCATAATGAATCATCTGAGTGGAGGGGACAATATCCACGCCAGGAGCCGCCAATTAAATGCCACAAAGGGGGGAAGGTCCCTCTCGACGACCTGCACGAAAATTAAGGGGCCGAGGGTACAATTGGGGGAGTTTTTTCTCCTTCTTTCCGAGGACGCACAATAGGTAAATGGTAAGGAGGGGGTAGTTGTGACTGTCAAAATAAACAGGGGGTCTCATTTTCCGACAGAATGAAAGGTTGACAATAAGGCGAAAGTGGAGAGTTGACAAAGATTTTTTGGGATCTGAGAAAGGGAATGCCTTAAAAAATACACAATGGGTATAATAAAGGATAATTTTAAAAATTCAGGTACCAAACTCGATATCCAAATGAGCAAAAAATCAGCTTTTCAATCAAATAAGCATCATTGCTCACAAAGAAATTGCCAATCATTGGGACATCCCTAAGGAAAAAAAGTTTAGGCATAGAAAGGCTCACGTTTCTCGAAGTTGGAGACATTCATTCGTCCGAAAAAACGATTTTCGTTAAATCCTTTAATCGAATCTTCACCAAATTTTCACCATATACAGTGCGCCTGAAGGTTGAGGCTAGGCAGCGTTCCGCCCAGCCGATGGAGAGAACCTACTTTTTGAAACAGTTCCAGTTTTTGAGGTTCCTCCTACCAGTTTTTGCTAGGATTAGGTCGAATGAAAAAATTAGTTCAGTTCAACAGGTACCTAGAATGTGAACTACATCTCGAAAAATTTTAGGAGAGAAAAAATAGATCAGAATGTGAAGTACCCTGCGGCCTTTCTTTGTGAGTAATATCGCATCTGGCGATTTTTTTATGGGGCGAAAAAACTATAATCGGATTTCTCACAGACATTTTAGTTTTGGAAATAGTTCTTTAAATAGGATTATAACTCAATTGAGTATGTAACAATGAGCTTTCTCTCATAATGGAGCGGTCAACTTCATTGTGTCGCAACTACAAAAGGTCCCTGGGGGTTGGTTACGTCTGAATTTATAGGCTAAAGAGTCCCTTCATATTTCGGATTATTGCCCGAAACAATTCCTCGGTGAAGAGTGGATTAATAAAACATAATGGAAAAAGAGGAAAACTTGTTGGGGCAAAAGGGAGGTCGAGACCCTCGGAAACGGTTCAGGGGGTGGACAATGAGTGAAGTGGAGGACATTGTCTGAAGAGTAAACAAGGGAGAGAGCAGAGTAAATACAGAAGGAATGCCCACTTCCAATTCCCTCTGCTTCTTTACCGCCACCTTCCCTCGGTTTCCTAATCTTATCAACGGTTAAAAGGGTCTCATACAAAACACAAAAGGGAAGACTCCCGTTTCCCTCCTCATCCTCGAAAAAAAAACTACTCCAGTTTGTTAACACTCTTGCCAAAATATTTGATCAAACGCATCAGCAAAAGTTTTCATTTGGTCCAAAAGCAACGGTTCCTGAAGATAAATAATAAAACTACCAACATGAGAGCCTATCTTCCGAGGAGAAAAAAATTATCCCCGTTTGTAGCTTGATTTTTTGATGCTTTAGAGGCACTATGGGTCCTTTTAACTAGGTAAAACTCCTTAATGACAAATAAGGCTATTTTTATCTACATTTTTGACCCTTTTTAGGGTCCATTTAACTAGATACTATGTCTTTTATGATAAATAAGGCCCTTTTTAGCTTGATTTTTATTCTTTTTAGGAACTAGGGGCCCTTTTAACTAGAAACTATTCCTTTTTGTCTAATAGTACCCTTTTTAGCTTGATTTTGATTCTTTTTAGGCACTAGGGGCCCTTTTAAATAGATACTATATCTTTTATGACAAATAATGCCCTTTTAGCTTGATTTTCGATCTTTTTTTAAGCTAGAGAGGCCCTTCGTATCTAGATTTCGTTCTTCCACGACATAATGGCTTCTTTTAGCATGATTTTTATCTTTTTTGGACACGAGTTGCTATTTTTTAACCATTTTTTTAAGACTCATTTAATATTCACAAGGGGTGGAGGTGTTATGAGAATTTCCCGGGCCGGTTAATTGTACCTATTTGACCCTAAATTAGCGCCTATGCCCCAAAAAACGAGTTTGACGAAAATAAGCCGGAAAAATTAAATAAAAAACTAATTTTAAAATAGTTGGCTTTACGAGGAAAACTCTCCGGCTACAAAGCAGGATCTCATGAATGAATAATCTACGAGAGGGGAAAAAGAGGAAGAGATGGAGATGTTTTTTTACAAACCGCTGTTTTCCACTCCAACATCGTGTGGCCCGAAAATCCTCTTAGTAATGAATAAACTTGTTTCCTCTTTTTATTATTAAAAAAAGGCTTTTTATTTAATTTATTAGTTCGGAGAAATAATTCGATGGACGATTTGAGGAACCGAAAAACGCTTCAAAAACAACTCGTAAAGCAAAATGGGATTTTTCTTCCTTGTTCCATTTTCGAAAGTTTCATATTTTATAGACTCCGGTTCTTTATATCCAAAGTATAGATGCGACAAGGGGGAAATATGGGAGGGGATTGTGGAAATATTATTTTGATTGAGGGAGACGATAATTTAGAACTCTGGGAGGGAAAAAAGACATAAAACTGTCTTTGGCGGAAGTCATCATGAAGAAAATCCTTGGTAAGGGGACCCGATGGGCTCAATAACACATAAAAGGCCCACTCCCCTTTTCGGATGCTAATTCATCCCCTTTGTTTTGTTTACGAAGAATTTTTCCTCGCGAAAAACGGGCTATTACCGTGGCAATTGAGAAAATCTTAGGCATTACAGGAGATCCTTTTGAGATTTGTGAGTGTATTATCGGGATTAATGTTAACATCCTTACAAAATTGCCTTTTTTACGGCACCTTTTTAAATCGACCTTTTTGTCCCGACCGAAAAAAAAGGCGCCATTAATGACCACAACTTTTACGACCCGTTAATTGTAAACAACCCCATTTTACCTTCCCTTATATCCCAACATTTAATAATTACGGGTGTTTACTAACATCTGCTTCCATGAAATCCCCTTCTCCCCAACGGCGATTTTATTGCTTGCTTAATTGTTAAATCTATATCCGAACTACCGTAATCACGCTTTGAACTTAGTTTAATTAAATTTATAATTTATAGTAACTTCAAAGGGGAATTGAAAAAAAAGTACTAAACAAACGAACGCTCCATATTTTCGAACAGCAATTTAGTGATGACGAACTTTTCTGCCCAACCTATATATAAAACCTAAATATAATAACAACCTATATTATATTATCAACCCTTGAAATGAGCTACTCCGGAGACCGCCGGACCAGTAGTTTTCGGCAAACAAAAGTACATAATCGTGTTTTCGCGAAGTTGGCAGTAATGACCATTAAAGCGTAGATATAAAATTTGACTAATAGCCTAGGACATCAACTCAAAGAAACAAAAACTTAAAGAAAGTTAATTAAAAATATGTTGACTGTCATGTCCTTTTTTTTTCCTTCGCCATGAATTTTCAATGAATTAATTCAATATCTCTTTGAAGGGATATTAAACAAATAAACTTGATTTCAAATTAAAAATCGTTCTGAAAGTTGGAGGTAAAAAAAAAAGAGGGGGGCGTGTGAAAGTCATTCTTTTTCTCTTCAATGCATTTTGATTTATTGCCTGCAACGCGAGCATCATTATTTTCAATTGTACTCTATCCGCGAATTAATCATACTCCGGCACTTGTACCCGTGCACGTGCCGGCCGTTTTAAATTATTCAAACAGAGGCAAGTGATTTCGTATGGGATGGAAAACCGAGTTTAAAGATCCAAAAGTAAAAATCGAGAAAACGTCCGGGGAATAAAATGAGAACCAGATGAGGTCATCTAAAAACGACTTTAGTTACGAAAAAGTTTCTAGCAGGGCGTATAAGCGACACCTTGGGGAGCGGAGGTCTAATGAAATTGGACAGTTTGTCCTTCCCTGTTTCCTCCGAAAAGGGACGAAGGGAAGAGGCAACACGTGGGAGCGTGTACTGTATAATCGTGTCTCGGCTATTTGTACGTGCGCTTGTGTGCCCATCACCTCCGCCCGCCGTCTACAGGATATTAATGTTTACCCGGTGTCAACAATACTGAAGTTCATTTTCTTTACGAAAAAATATTAGGCAAACATTACCAGGGGGGTCCTCATACACAAATAAGTCACCACTACAAAGAAAACGATTTTTTTTTCGCTAACGTTTAACAGGTCAATGAGATTCATCATGCACTCCAACGGACACGCTTTTCTTTTAAAACTCTTTACTCACCTGTATAATCAAGCGGTGACCAAAAATTTTCCAAACCATCTCACTAATCCTGAAATCAGGAAGTGTCCCGCACTTTGTCCACGTTCAACCTTTCCAAAAGCCAAAATTAAAGTGATGGTTTGGAAGAGATAATTCGAAATTTCTCAAAATGTTGGGCTCTACAGACCTCTCCACCAATACACCATCTACATCCTCAACCATTCATCACTTCCCCGACTTTCCTCCACCTCCTAGACCCTCCGACCACGACATTCCATCACCTCCCACTTCCCAAACCTATTCGACCCACCAACAAGCTTCATATAACCTTCCTAGCACCACCACACCAAACATTCCATCACCTATCCTACTTTCCCACCACCTCCGGCCTCCCCCAACCTTCCACCACCTCCACTACCCTCTCACCACTACAATCCATCACCTCCCACCTCCCTAACATTCGACCCCACTACATACCACTAACTTAAATGGAAGTCGACTAAGTTAAAATTTAAATAATATTTTATGCGATGAACTGTTAAACACAAACGAGGGATTTTCAATCTACCACAAAATAACCCGAAACAATCGCCAAAATTAAATCAGAAATTTACTTAAACGAAATCTTCTTTAGAGGTAAACAATGGGATTTCTCTTTGTACATATTTAACGAGGATTACGTGTAATTCACATAATGAATATATCATTTTGTTTCGCCTCAAAGGATACGTGTAAATAAAACGTTTGAACGTTACGAAATTGGCAATCCTTTTAAATAAAGCCTTTGAAAACTAAAATCACAAAGTAGGTCCCAGGCACATGATTAATTTACAAACGATTTATTTATTCTTGACAATCGGATATCATAAAAGGTCTAAAGAGAGCCTTTGTGGTACTAGCACGTTTCTAAATCATGAATTCCGTTTCATCAACAAGAAAATGAAGTTTTTAGTTGCATTGTCCAACTTAGCACATTCACAGTTAATTCAACTTCAAAGATTTAGTTTTGTCAACAGGTCAAAACTGACATTTGTGAGTCCTAAACGAAACTGTGTGATATCATTCCAAGGTTGATCCTGTTAGGGAACCAGGTCATGTTACGCCATTGATTAATAAACGGCATCAATCAATCCAGTAACATAAGCTTAGTGAGTATTAACAGGTTTTCCAATGTTAACACTGTTCGCACGTTGGGGCTCAGGATTGATGTTGAAGGGGCTTGAGTCCGATCAGTCCGAAATCGGAACATCGAACGGGGAAGGGCCAACCGAACAATATATCATGTATAAATTACCGTCAGTAGACCAAGAGATTCAAAGATGGATCACCTAAAGGGCTATCTGAAGATTTATAGTCACCTGATGGAATCAAGCCGAAAATTTCGCGTGAAAAATACCCCTTGACACCTAATTAATCATCCATAAAAAATTATAATTAAAAGATGTTTAGTGAAAAGGAAACAGGTGTGCATTATGCTAATAAGAATTTTTCTTGGGAAACTTGGATTTTTTTAAAGGGACCTTTATTACATGCATTGATGAGCAACGCAATTACCGAATGCGATATTATCAGAAGTATAAGAGGGGAAATTAGAGCAATCAGTCGATTGTTATCGGTTCACAACAGAAGGGTATTTACTTTGGAATTGGCTTCCGATGGGTTTTTTCTCTTTCAGGACACTTCAAACCCTCTTTTCATGCAAACGACGTTCTGTTTAATTCCCTTTTTTCCATTCTTACGCACTAATCTTTACACTCTTCAATTCCTATTTAATAACTTAAGTCTGAGGGTATATTAAGAAAACTCCTTATCTGGCCTGGCCAGGAGGACGGAAGCCATTAAAACGGATTTTACGGCCCTTTATCCAGAAGCCAAAACGGCCCTTTCACTACATTTTCTTCGTTTGCCACGAAAAAGGACCTTTTCGGCTTGCTTTTTGACCTTTTTAGACATTGGGGTACTTTGAAATAGATTTTTGTACTTCACTACGAAAAGGGCTTTTTTATGTAAAGATATCGATCCTGAGGGTTCGATCGAACATTAGGGGCTTTTTTTTTAACTAGAAACATTCCTTTAAGACAAATAGGGTCCTTTTTAGCTTTGATTTTTGACCCTTTTTGGATACTAGGGGCCCTTGGAACTAGATTTTGTTCCTTAACAACAAAAAGACCCTTTTTAGTTTGATTTTTGATCCTTTTTGAACACGATAAGACCTTAATCCTAGATTTCGTTCTTTTCGACAAAATGGCTTCTTTTAGCACGATTTTTGATCCTTTCTTTACACAGAATGATTCTTTGTGAGACCCCCTTAGGTGAGAATTTCCAGGGCCAGAAACCTATCCGACCTCTTGTAAAAAGTACATAAATTAAGTTGGGGTTTTCATTTCAGAAAAAGAAGCGAAGGCGCTTAAACTTGTCAGGAATAAAATGTTACAAGTCTTCCATAAAGAATGAAGATGTATAAGAAGTCCTATTCGCGAGGTAGCAGCTGGTAAATCTCCCCTTGCAACAATACACAATCACCACCTGCAAATCTCCTTCGCCTTTTCCCCGTCTCCCACTGATTTTTATGCTAATCCCTCTCGTTTTATAGCAACGTTTTAACGATTTCTATTACTTTTCCCACCCAAAAGCACTAAAAACGAAATGAATAATTTTTATTTTCGTTACCTTATGAATAAATTCCGTAAATTATCAAACTTATACCTGAAACAAAAACATTTACAATTTTAATTTATGCATTTTACTATGTCAAAGAAAATAATTTTATGATGTAAAATCGTATTTAGTGATATGAAGTTTTATATTCTGGAAAAAAATGTTCTGTTGCAAAAAGAGAGATGGTTAAATAAACATTTTGGTTTTGTGTGTTTTTCCATTTTTAATAAAAGAAAAGAGCGGGAAAACAAAAAAAAAGTGTTCGGAAGGATATTCTTGGGTCTTTTCTCCCTGTCTTGTCTCATACGCTTGAAAAGTTTACGCAAAAGGGGTTTGGGGGAGGACTAGAGCGTCGGTATTTGACGTGAGCCGCGCCTCCTCCCTTTTAAGAGGAAGCGAGTCGACCCCCCCGTTCCCTCTCTTCCGGGTTCACGGTTCTAAGGTAAGCCTAACCCTCTTCTGGGGAAAATATGTAGGAGGGAACATAAAATAAGGACTTTGCTCGAGTGGAACTTGGAGTGGCTCCAGTGGTTCGGACAAGTTTGAGAAAGAGCCCAGGGGATGTCGGAGGGATGAAGCGAAAGGGGAAGCCCCAAACTCCGAACCACTTTCTCTCCCCTTTTCGGAAAAGACGGCGGAATCCGTTGAAATTTGTGATCACTCGCCTCAACACTCTTGAACTTCAGGCCCGTATTTCCAAGAGAGAATTAAAAAGGAAAACGGGAAACGTCCAATTATTTTATTCACTCACTTAAGCTATTTAAAGATCTCCCTTCAACTAAATATTTATTCAAAAAGTCTGGTCTCGTCTAATGGAGGAACCTCCAGGACTTCCTTAAAAAGTGGGTTCTCTCCATTGGCAGGGCGGAACGCAGCCGCGCTCTTAGCCTCAACATCCTAAGGTCCTACCCTGTATATGGTTATTTGGTGAAGATCGGAGGTTTTCAAACGAAATCTCCAATATGGCCGGTCAACCCGATTATGATCCTTTTTGGACACTATAGGGCCCTTTTTAGCTAAATTTTTTATCCTTCTTGAACATTTTTATCCTTTTTGGACACTAAGGGCCCTTTTGGGGTAGGTTTTTGATCTTTTTTGGACACAAGGGGCCCTTTTAACCAGATTTTATCCCTTTCCTGTGAAAAGGGACCTTTTAGCTAGATTTTTTCCTTTACGACAAAAAAAGGCTCTTTTTAGCTTGATTTTTGACCCTTTTTGGACACTAGGGGGCCTTTTGCCTTGAATTTTGATCCTTTTTGGACACTATAGGCCCATTTTAGCAAGGTTTTTTATCTGTTATGGACACAAGGGGCCCTTCTAACCAGATTTTGTTCCATTACTATGAAAAGGACCCTTCTTAGCTTGATTTTTGATCCTTTTTAGATACCAGGGGCCCTTTTACCTTGAATTTTTATCCTTTTCGGACACCAGAGGCCCATTTCAGCAAGTTTTTTGATCTTTTTTGGACACAAGGGGCTCTTCTATCCAGATTTTGTTCTATTACTATGAAAAAGGATCCTTCTTAACTTGATTTTTGATCCTTTTTGGACACTAGGGGCCCTTTTCCCTCGAATTTTTATCCTTTTTGGACGCTAGGGGCCCTTTTTATCGTTTTTGGACACTAGGAGCCCTTTTACTTTGCATTTTTATCCTTTTTGATCACGAGGGGCCTTTTTTATCGTTTTTGGACGATTAGGGGCCCTTTTTAGCTTGATTTTTTCCCCTTTTTACACACTAGGGGCCATTTTTACCTCGAACATTGGACGACAAAAAAGGCATTTTTATAGCTTGATTTTTGATCGTTTACGATTGGCCCTTTATATCTAAGATTTCATTCTTTTGCGACCATCTTTGGCCAATTATATATTGATTTTTAAGCATT